>JBBPRF010000542.1:0-20611 GCA_038092875.1 Lanmaoa pseudosensibilis | reverse complement strand
AAGAGTTATCCAATTGCTTTAGGACGCTTTCCCTATTGTCCTACTACACTCAACTGGTGCTGTCAAGTAAATGTTGCTTGTTTATGGTGGCACATGCTCAAGCTCATTCATTCATTACTGACTTGCATATTTGCTTTCTCCCATATTGATTCAATTTGAACTGGTTCACATTCGAAACCAGCAAGCAGCTCCATAAGCCAACATCATGTTTGTAGATTGGGCAAAATGCTAATGTGATTCTCATGGTCATCATAGGATTGAATGATGATAGAGACAGTCCCCTTCGTATAAGTAAAGAAGATGCAATTAGGCAGATGTATCTTGTGCATAGTCCATGTCAGCAAATCAAACTCCACCAACAGATCATAGATGGGATGAAAGGGGTGTATATAGTTCATGTATCATCTTTGGCATTCTTATTACCGATTCCACCATTCCAAATCATTCATATCCTTCTCCTGATTATCATCATCATAGGTCATCACTATCTGCATTATCTTCTATCTTCTCAGCCTCATCATCTGGACCACTCAAGCTGGAGTTTTCTTCTGACTTTGTCTCTGAGTAGTAACTCTAGATCCAATTATTTGCATCAAGGAGAGACTGAAAATTTCCTCTTCATTCTTAAAAGTGAGTTCTCAAGGCTCTGATAGCTTGAATGGCGCCTTGGCTCACTGTAGAGGCTTTCTCTTGTTCTTGGTGGCCATACTGAGGGGGGTTGGAGATGTGCCAATCTCTTCTGTTGGTCTGTCACATATTTCCTGCTGCCATCCACAATGTCTATGTCAATATGAAGAGTTGAAATGTTTGGGACCTCTGATAACTAGTGCACATGTGGGCATCCAGGATGCCCATGTTAATGTGTGGAATTGAAATTATATGGATGTCATTATAATCAAATATTGCATCTAAGGTCCTGATGTGTTTGAGGCACAAGGAATGTACATGAGTAGCATTTTTCATGAAAATTCCTTAATCCTAGAGCTAGGGAAATTTCAAAACTCAGTCCTATAACCCTAATTCCTACTCCTAGTTAAAAGGAGGGAGTATCTAATTTCATAGCATAATAGTGAGGTGGAGGCTATACTATTTCTGGGGATAGTAGGTTGGACCAGTGAACGGGGCCACCACTATATATGCTATGAAGTAAGGCATAGAATGTGAGCAAGTAAGGAATACTCACTGTCTCATAGATTGAGTGCTAGTCCAGCCAGTACTAGCAGGGTTGGAGGGGTGCAACATGGTAGTAGTGTGATCATTGTCTTTACCTTGGGTGGAGGGATGGTAATGGTAAGTGTATGGAGCATTATGGTAATAGAGGGGAGGGCATATCAACAGGCCTACATTCTGTGGTGGGAAGAAAGCTGACTTCCCAAGAGGGATGCAGTCAAGCATGGCTGTATTATATAGATGAGCTGGATTAGTCATCATTAATGTCCTTCTAATTTTGGCAAGGGAAGATCCTCTCATCATTTGATGTGTGTTGACCAATATAGCGGTCGTTAAGATGGAAATAACCAGCTATATTGATTTCCAGCCCAGGTGACATTATTTCAGGTAGGTATTGTACCTTAGATAGTCAGTGTGAATGATGAGTGGCACTAGAGTGCAGTTAGTGATAGCATATAAGTCACAACAATTTTTAATAGGGTCTTTCAACACTTGCTATCACTCAGAGATAACCAGGCAGTAGTTGATCTGGTCCATTGGATTAAATACTCCCTGGTAAAAGGGAATATTCTGGAAATAAGGGGTAGTGGTGCTGTATACCTTGGTAGGGAGGAGAGCTTATAAAGCTCACATCTCAACAATCACACTGTCAATCTTTGTAAATAAGACATTATATCGTTGGAGTCCCCTTGATGAGGAGATTCTAGCTATATAAGTTTTTTATCAAAAGAATGTTGACCTTATTTCACTATTGACAAATATGCCCTATAAAAACAAAAATATAGTAAGAGAGCAGTAAAAGTGCACCAAAAGTGTAGTAGAAGTGTAGTCAAAGTGTACCAAAAATGCGTGCAAAAGTCTAGTAACAAAGTGTGGCAAAGTGTAGCAAGGTTATGTGTAGCCAAAGTGTAGTTCCATCAGCAAAAATGCACAACATTGGCATTTATGGTAGTGTTGCTAGGTTTTTTCTACACTACCACTGCCCAAAAATTGTGATGGAGTCAAAAAACATAATTTAGTGGACACTGAAACTCACACCTCTTGTGCACCATGGCAAGCATGACTAAACAAATGGCCAGACCCTATATGGGGGTGGACCTAACAACCACACCTACACTTTGACTACACTTTTGTACACATGTTTGCTACACTTTGCTACATTTTTACTATAGGATTACATTAGAATTGAGATTGGATTAGGACTACAAGTGAGTGAGTTGAATAGAATTAGACTTGGTATTAGGAGTATTAGGATTAGTAAACTGTACTGAAAACTGTACAAAAAGTGTAGTAAATGTGGATTAATATAATTTGCTACATTGTTTTGAGTCTTTTGGCTGAATTGAGTAACTGACAAAGTGTAAGAAGAGTGAACTGAAAAGTGTAGTAATTGGGTTAGTAAATAGTGTAGTAATTGGATTAGTAAAGAGTGTAGGAAAAGTGAACTGAAAAGGGTGACGAGGACAATAGGAGCCAATCTAAGGAATCACAGAATGTGTCAGAACATGAGCATGAATGCTCTGAGCGAGAGGTTGAGGTGTACTCACCTAGGACCTGAGAGACGAAGCAGATGTGTTGGGAGCATCAGTGTGTGTCGTGGACACTAGAAAGATGTTGGCGAACCTGTAAAACACGTTCGAATGCATCTAGTGATTGCCTGAAGAGAGGGGTCGGGGAGAACTCACTAGGTAGAGCACAGAATGAGCTAGATAACCTATGAGGCGAAATGCACGTACCGGACAGTGTTCACAGTGTCCAGAAAGGTCCTAGGACCATCAATAATGAGCACATCGATGGAGCGAACTCACCCAATCAAGATAAACCCCCAAGAGGCCATATAGGCGAGCAGGGGGAGTTGCAAGTCAACAGGGGTGGTTCAGACCACCAAGAGATTGTTGACAGCGGTGAATACAATGGGAGACATCCCAGGGTGACAGGAATGTGTGCGTCATCGAAATGAACACGTTACATCGGAATAGGTGGGTAGGAGGAGGTACTGGGGGAGCAGGACCAGTCGAGAGGCATTGAGGTCGATTCAAACCACCATAAAATTGTTGACAGTGGCGAATATGATGGGAAACATCCCAGTGGCGATGGGAAGGCGCACATCATCAAAATGAATGCAATATGTTGAGATAGAGGGTCAGGTGAGGGCCCAGGCAAGGAAGTCGAGTTGAATGAGGACAGTGTTGGTTGGGAGTGCCAGAATGATGGAGATGGCATCTGTAGCGATTGGAGATAAGGCAGAAAGGACAGTGCAATGAGCTGCACATGCGATGACTCAAAACGAGTCGGAACGTGGCTGCTAGCTGATGATGCAACAGGTTAGCACAGATGGTACAAGCACACGAAGAGCGATGTACCTGGGCTGTCCAAACCACTCCCTGAATACCCCAGGTCACCTCTTGATTATGTCAACCCATCCCATCGTCAAAGACGAATGAAATTTCCACCTAGAAGAGTCAGTAGGAAGAAACTGACCTACCAGGTCATCTGGGCATGTTACAGCCAAATCAGGAGAATTGGATGTGTTGTTTACATTGTACATGGAGTGGAGATGATAGGACAGTGTTCCTGAGGCATGATACACAAAGACGCAGGTACTGGAGTTGATCAAAGATGACTGCATCCAAAATCATAGCAGAACATGTAGCTGAGCCGTGACTTACCATATCAGGTAACGGTACATGAACACTACATGAACACTACACAGACACTACATGAACAGACAAACAGTACACGAACAATTAGTCATCCATGCATGTTGCAGCCAAATTGGGTGAATCGGATGTGTTTTATACATTGTTCATGTGTACCATTGTGTGACCTGTTCTTGTGTTTCTCACTCTTTGCCTGCATAACCTTTGAACATACTGCATCAGCTGGCCAATGTTTGCATTCAAGTTTCCAATTTGACGGGGAAATGTTGCCATAAGATAGAGGCTATCTCCTGGTTGTGTTCTTGAGATAAAAATCAGACAAGAGCATGTCATGCACACTTCTTGGATCACCATGAATTCAAATTCTGAGGGGCTCAGAGGCATTCCCACTGCATTCATAGGACTCATTACACCCAGGAGGAAATGCCAGAATGCTTGTCACATGTTCATTCTATTTCATATGCCATGTTTGGCAGGAGAGGAGGAGGTCATAGTCATGGCATTTGCTCAGGTGATTTTCTCTTGGCTTGGTAGTTGTTACCATTGTGTAGAGAGGGTTCAACAATGGTAGGAACATCCTCCAACATGTTCATAGCAAGCCTACATGAGGCTAGAACAATCAATCTTTGTAGAGGGGAAAGAGGAAAGATATTGAAACACGGCAAACTAAAATGGCAGGTATCCTGGGGATTCTTCATAGGACATCAGAGAGCCTTATAGCACTCAGCAGAAAATGCAAGAATGTCATGGATTAGGTTTTATGAATGGAGCAAGGTTAGGAAATATTATCACCATTCTTAGAGAACTCCAAAAATGGCAGATACCTACATCTTGGGAAAGGTTCCAAGGATCTCAGAGAATAATAGTGTTGTATCTAGATAAAAGGCAGGAAAGAGCACAGTGCTTATATAATTTTTGCGAGCTTAGATGATCATTACATTTACATTCAAAGGGCTAATCTTCTCCTATCCATATCAAGTCTACAGGAGGTCAATGACATCAAATGCTGACTGGAAAAGAAGCGAAAAGGTAGTAGAAGCTGGCCATAGTGTATATGACATCTTGAAGATTGTCTATGGATTCAGACCAGTTATAGATGGTTGGAAAACATGCACAAAGGATACTATTGGATAGAAAGAGGGGACATACAATTCTTATATGATTGTGTTCAAAGAGTTCAACAAAAAGAGTGACAGTCTCTTCCACATCCATACCAAATCTATAGAGCTTGGAAAATCAATCTAGTAATATAAAGTAAATAGCATCTTGGAAGCAGTTCTACTGGCTGCCTGAAGAAAATGACAGAAAAAGAAAGTGGGGGCATTCTTGTGAAATGCCAGTGCTAATTGTAGAGAAGCCCCCTCCTCCTTTCATGCAGTCTTAAGCATTTTCAGACCTTCAAATTGTTTACCCACACACATGGCGGTGTGCTACAGACAGACCTATGTTATCTTTCCCAAAACAACCTCGCTTATAGTTTATACAATTGTCTATACAGTGTTTATACTATTATGCTGTTCACATACTGTTTTTTTTACTGTTCACCTGTACTTTGGTTGTCTGAAGAAAATAGCACATCCTAATATACATTTAGAAGCTCTAGAACCTGTGGCTATCAAATCCTGTACATTATAGACCATGCGAGCAGAATGTTATCTAGGACTGAGACTAACTGACTACACATAATTGGTCTTGTCCTCTAAGAGTTTATCCCATTGCTTTAGGAGTTTCACCACTTTCCCTATTGTTCTACTACACTCACCTGCTGTTGTTAGTCAATATTGCTTGTTTCTGGTAGTACATGCTCAAGTTTATTCACTCATCACTCATTCATTCATTCATTTGGGTATTTGCTTCCTCCCATACTGAACTACTGCCAGAATTGATGTTAGTCATGCAGGCAGCTCCACAAGCCAACATCATGTTGTGTAGATATGGAAAAAATAAATGTGCTTCTAAGAATTAAATGATGATAGTGAAATCTGTCTTATACAAAGAGGAGGAAAGAGCGCAAGTAAAAAAGGTGCAATCAGGCAGATATATCTTGTACATAGTTCCTGTCATTAAATTAAAGTCCACTGCTAGATCATAGATGGGATGAGGGGGGTGTACATAGACATGTACTGTATGATGTTATTGTAATTGACACTATTCCTTATATGTCTAATACAAATTATTTAAATCCTCCTCCTCCTCCTCCTCCTCCTCATCATCATCATCATAGCTTTCTCCATGGTGATCCCTATCTGTCTCATCTTCTGTCTCATCAGCCTCATCATCTGGGCCACTCAAGCCAGAGTTTGCTTCTGACTCTGTGTCTATAGTGACTGGAGGTCCAATCATCTGCATCAAGGAGAGACTGAAATCTTCCTCTTCATCCTCAGGAGTGAGTTCTCGAGGCTCTGGTAGCTTGAATGTCACCTTGGTCCGCTGTGGAGGCTTTCTCTTGTTCTTGGTGGCCATACTGAGGCGTCGGAGACGTGCCCGTCTTTTCTGTTGGTCTGTCTCATGTTTCTTGCTGGTCAGACCATTGAAGCCACTGGAGCGCCACAGATCCTCTTCAAATACCTTCCTGGACTTGATTCGACGATGAGCAGTCCTTTCTCCAAGTCCCTGAGGCCCCCTTGTTTTCTTCAACTCTTTGCTGAGACTCTCAATCTTGTAGAATCTCGAGTTTGTGTGGAATACAAAGGAGCCATGCTCTATTTTCCATACACACCCTTTGCTCTTTTTTGTCATCCTCTGGCTTGTAGGAAGACATTGCAGATGTGAGAAGATGGTCTCAAGAGAGTCAGTCAGATAGAAGTTCTCCTCCATGGTTTGTTCTTCCAGCAGTCGATGATAGGCTTTCATATAGCCCTGCTCGTTCCAAAAGACAGACCATTGGGAGTCCTTCCTGGGTGGAGATCTGATGTTTTGGCTTGGAAAGTACATCTCTGTGCGTCTTGTAAAAGACATGGATCGTGGTCCATCGCAACCATGGACAGTGCCTTCTTTGCTCTCCAGGCTTGTGTTGCAAGCTTTGAATTTGGCATGGAAAAGGGTCTGGTCAATGCTGGAAACTGTCCAGCACTTCATGGCATCATGTAAGGAGGTGGGTGTTGGCTGAATCCCCTTTAAGCTAGAGCCGTCCAACATCAGCCATATCTGCTGTGTAAACTGGCAGAATAGACGGGCCACCACCACAGAAGGGTTTTGGATACTGGAAGGCATGGACCACTCCTTTAGCATCAAGATGGGATTTGCTGAAATGGCTTTTTTCAGCTGGCTCCAGGTTGGGTTGGGTCCGATGGGAAACATGGCTATTCGGTCAAAGCCATCCATGATTGTAGGTTGCTGTGAGGCAATAGCCTTGTCCCGTTGTGCTTTGGAGTTTAGGCCCATGAGAGCTAGAACCTGGAAATCGTCGGTCTCTTGAACACTGTCAAGACAGGGTATGAAGTCCAAGACAAGCTCCTGCAAAAAAAACATGTTGGCCTCTTTCACAACATTGTGATATTGCATGAGAGCCAGCGACTCTCGGACATGGAAGTCATAAACAATAGGTGTGGAGATGGTGCAGCGCAGCATGTGGTTTAGAATGCCAGTCATAATGCCAAGGTTGGGTGGATTTCGACTTCTAAGCTGGATCTGGGTTCTTTGTATCGCCTCAACCCTGGTGGACAGAAAGTTGAACCATAACTCAGAGGAAAGCCAGAGGACTGGACTGGACTCCATATATTTCTTTGCCTGAATGGCTCTTTTAGCATGGAAATAGTTATGCCAAGCTGGCTATCTCACCTGTGGAATGATGTCTCTCAACAACACCTGTGCAGCCTGTCCACTAACCCGGTATTCATCCCTAACTCCATATGTCTTGATTCCTGCCTTGCGAAGAATATTGATGGTGCTGGAGCACTCCTTGTAATACCTTGTAGTGAGGTTATAGGCCTCACTATCCTTGAGAAAGACAGGAATGTTGTTGGTAGGACGGACGGCCTCATAATAGAGATTGTAGGTATTTCGGAAGGCAATATGGGTCTGTAGAGCACGATCCTGATCCATCTCAGCTTGCAATGCACCATAATTGTAGAGGGTTGAATGATGGTGAATGGTTCCTCTATTGAAGCCTGCTGCTGCATAGGACTCCTCTAGAGCATCTAGCCTCCATAGCCCTGTCACAGGCACATTTGCATTGCATCTGGGAGTAAAGGAGATGCCAACATCGACCACAAGCTCACCGTTTTTGCGATTGAGCATGTAGTCCCAGTCAAGGCAAGATAGATTTCGCCTGAGAGCAGCTTCTGGAGAGACATATACACCATCTTGACCATCCTTGGTAAGAAGCTTGATACCCTTTCCTTCTACCATGAAGAAGAAAGAACCATATATGGAATGATCTGCCCGCTCTTCTATTAGTTTCTTCATGATCTCCTGTATCTGCAGAAATGCCTGGTTGGAAAGTGGAAGGGTCTTCTGACTTCGTGAAGTGCCTCTCTGCTTGTATCTGATCTCCTCCAAGGTCTGTGACATGTATGGAACCCAGCTCTCTGTGGCATGCTCGTCTATGGCAGGAAGGAAGATCTCCTCCCAAAAGGGATCCAGAATCGCTTTGGGCATCATATTCATATGTCGTCCTGTCAGAGGGCTGCGGTGGATCATCCTAGGAAAGAAAATATAGACCTGCAAGCCATGGCCTGTGGTGGAGGCAAGCTGTCCAATGACTGCATGAGGGATAGTATTCAAGGGAAATTTCTTTGATAGCCATTCAGTACGATGTTCCAATGCATGCTGATCCTCTTCAGACTGGGGGATGAGAATGTCGACATAGATGTGGTTGTGTTTTGGAATTCCAGGCTTGCTATCATAGAGGGGAGTTAAGTACACTCCAATGCTGTGCTTGCAGACCAACTTCCTGGTGGTCCAGATGATGCTGTCAATGTCGATAGAGATCTTGATGTCGTCCACAGGGATATTGATACCATCCTGCTCAAGATCAACACGGACATACTTCTCTTCCTCACCAAAGATAGGAAGACGTCCACGGACAAACATGTTGTGACCCCGATGGTAGGGAGTAGAATCTGTGACACAGTATTCCAGCATCTCCTTTGCACTCATGGCTTCAAACATGTCTGCACCATTGTCCTTAACAGACATGAGCTCCATCTCCAAGTCTATATGTTCAAGATTGCTGGGCTCACCTGGAGTCTCTCATCGGAGGGGTCCATCTTTCCTACAGTCATGACATGATCCATGATTCTAATGGGCTCAGCCAGATAAAACATTTGAAAGGAGTCTGTGAGGATTCGATAGCCATGATCTCTCCACATAATCCAAGCAGGAGCCTGCATCATATGCTGAAAGGGATGTGTTAGAAAGGAATACACTTCTGGCTGCTGAAGCATTTCCAGTGTGGGACCATCATCATAGTCATCATAATTATGGTCATGTGGAAGAAACCGCTGCCCTTTATAGGCATTGAGGGGAATAGGTTTGGAAATCCTGGGAAAACGTGGAAGTATGCCTAATCTCCAATCCTTGACTTGCTTGCGTGAGGCCCTGGCAGCATTTGAGAGTTGTTCCCTTTGGTTCTGGGAGATGTTTTTCCTGTGATGGTCATCTTTGCTGCCTTCCTTTGTTCTAGTATGAACTCCAACGGCATGCGAGGCACGATGTGCCCGACGCAGACAAGCACCACGAAGTATCTTGTGACCCCTGATCAGTGAAAACAAGGCCTTGGCTCGATCTGGAGCATGCTGGGGTGCTTGTTCATCTTGCATACTGTCTTCATCCTCCTGGTCATCCTGGTTGCCATCCACATCCTCCTTGTTCCCACCGTCAACAGCAGATGCCTGTAGAATAAAGGCCCTGCAATCCCGACAGGAGTTGCTGGAAAGTGTAAGGGAGCGTAGCAGCTGATCATCCCGTTCTTGATTTCCACCGGACTGCATTTGCTGGAGAGCTTCATCACCCAGCTCCATGTAATCCCAATCAGGAGATGGATGGACCATGAAGTGCATATAGTCACGGAAGCTGGCCATGCATCGTTGCCGGACTGCACCTAGGATATTCAAGCGTAGGATATGGCCACAGGGAACAGGGGGACGGGAAAATAGGGAAGTTGACATGGCCCTCCATGTCTCTTCAAGACCATCCTCCATGCACTTCTGGATTAATGCACAGGCTATGGGACCACAGTCATACCCATTTTGTGGCCAGTCTCTGGTGATCACCATCACATCCTCGACATCTCCACCATCCCAAAGATGAAGGTCAGCTATGATTCTCCAGCGTTCTGGTCCCCTCCAAGCCTTCCAGTCTGCATCATATTGATGGTTTCCACTGCTAATCTTCCTTCCCAATATGTATGCAGTGTGAGCCCCATAGTCAAATATAACAGAAAAAAAATGTGCTGTCTCTGGATCATGAACTAGGAAAGACACTGGAACAATGGGACAAGGTCTGTCCACAGGCACATGATGAGTGTGCCTATATTGGGTGACCACTGCTGAGGAGAGCTGAAGGTTGTGTGCATCTCGAAAAATCATGACAAAACGACATGGAGCATCGCCATGGGAATCATGCCAAATGGAGGCAAGGTGGAAGTCGGCGACGGTGCTTTCAATCCAGCATTTATCATCAAGAGAATCAAGGTCCATGTATGCAGGATGCCATAATATGGCTGAGGACAGGAACATTGCTGGGAGACAATTTTACCTTGTATTACAGGATCAAATGAAATATTCCTTCTTACCTGCCATGTTTTGCCTGAACATCCTGTCAGGAAGAGGTGGGGCATTTTGGTCAGAATCCATCTCTGGCTGTGCCTGCCATGGAAGTGCCTGTTGCTGATGCTCTTTCCTGTTTGCCATTTCTTCTGACCCTGCTTCCTGAATGTCATCATGATGTGGACTATGTGCAGGCTCCACCACTTTGGCTATTCTTGTGCATGACTTCCGACTAAGCCTGCGCTTCTTTGGAGGTCTTCCCCTAGGCCTTTTGACGACTAGACAACATGAGAGTTATATTTAATGTGGGTAGGAAATGGAATACCTTCTGGCTGGGCTATAGATCTTGGAAGGGTGACTGCTGGCATGGTGTTATTGAGGAAGGAATGAACAGAAAAAGAACCCACAATAATATGAACACTTGTCCAATATCTTATCCATGCAGGAATTATTCACTTTCAGATTTGCCTTTGTGTTCTGTCTAATGATGACTTTCTTTTCTTTGGGAGGTCTACCCCTAGGCCTTTTTGATGCAGGCTGCTTCGGTAGACTTGTCTATGAAGATGGCACATGAAATGCTAAATGAACATCACACCCATAAGATAGAGGCCTGATACACACACTGTCATCTTCATCAGAAGAGGAAAACTGCAGATGCTTTCGTTTTGGGGGTCTAACCTGGGCTGGAGGCCATACTACAAAGGAATACCAGTTAATGGCTGAAGGACAACCAATATTCTGCTTGCCATTATGAGTGTCTTTCTGGATACTGGGAGCAGGCTGAGAGCTCAAATGATCGATCCAATCAGCAAAAGACTGTGGACCTGGGGGGGTGTTGGGGGTTGCTTGAGCACTCAATTTATCAATCCAGTCATCAAATGCATGAGGGCTGGGTTTTGATGAATCACTAGAAGAGCTGGAGAGAACCACTAGATCATTTATTGGAGTAGGAGAAGGGCTTGATTGTGTGTGCCCTCCAATGTTCAACTTTGGAAGTTGGCCCAGGATATCCTCCATGGAGAGATTGTGTTGCATGGCATAGGTTGGCATGATGTGAGTGTCACATATACTATGGCATCATTCCAAGTGTCTAGATATATAAATGCAATGTGTGTGTGTGTGTGTGTGTGTGTGTTGTACATCAGTGTAGGATGACATAAGATCACAGCAACCTGGGAGATTAAACATCTGATGGCATCATCTGGGAGCTGTTCAGATTACGTTCTTGGCCCAAACAAGCCCAAAAGAGTGGAGTTCATAAATAACTCATGCTCAAGATCACATAAGGGCCTCCATCGATATAAGTATAAATGCATTACATACACATGCGAATATATATTGCTTCCCACCCACCCCACATTGCAGCAACTGGACCTGTCTTCAAAAAGCATTATTATTATTATTATTATTATGGCAACCCAGGATCATCCAATACCAACATTGAGGGAGTTCCAGAAGTTTTCCTCCAGCAGAACATACATAGGTAAGCATTTACTTGGGCAGTGGATGCAGTTTATAAAAACTACTACTACTTACATTCGATAATAGTCATAAATCGTGTCACAAATGGTAGTATGAAATCTATCTTCATGGTTTCCCTGCAAAGTTGATGTATCTTTGTAGATTCCCATACCTTCTACCGGGAGGACTTGTAAGCAATAGATACCTCTGATGCAAATCATGTTCTATTTGACAAGGGTAATGCTGACAGAGTGTCAATCAAAGCCTTCAATGATGAAAGGTGGCAGGCTAAAATCGTAGACATCAGGGTGGAAATGACAGATGTGGAGGTATAGGATCAAGCCATGACTCTCATTAAGCATTAGCCTCATGGAAAACATCATAGGATGCATCAACACCCAAGAATGTTTGGATAATGATACAATGGTTCCATCGTAAGCAAGACCTCCGGGAACAGACGTATGCATATATATATATATTGATATCCTGACTAGCACACCAGGCTAATCAGTATTTCTAGGTTCTTTAGCCATATGGCATTCAATGAACTCGTTCTGTGTGATGAGTTCCATATTATTGATGGTGCTTGCATAGAGTGTGAGCACTTCTTATTTATTATCAAATCAAAATGAAGTATGACATTTGACATTGTCTTTTGAAAGCTGATGAAGTCATTCACCATTTTGATGACAAAACATGTTTCACTAGGGATATTGAGCCAGGAGCTTTCTACTGGCGATGGACCATGAAGCTCATGCCTGAGACGTCTGAGATAAAAGGACATAGAAAGGGGAAAAGGGCCAATATGCCTTCCCAATATCAAATCAGTGTAAGGGCGATTATAGCTGTTTAAATAAAGCTCATTCATGTTCCCGAATCACATCAGTCAATGGCACAATGTCCCCAATGTCAAAAGCCATATAACCCAGACCGAACCATTCAGCGCTTCTGTAGATTTTGCAGAACATGGCACCATGTGGCCTGCTTACAAGCACTCCCCTCAAAACCTGGTGCCCTTCCTACACTAGTAGTCACAAGTACTGAAATACCGGATACTTGGCCATATCAGAAAAGCTTCCTGGCCATCCTGCGCAAGCCAATACAACGGGGCCGGAATCATGGACTAGTTGGAAATGGTCAGCTACCTGACATAGCATGGCACATATTCAAGGAAATAGAGAAATCCAACCAAAGCCTTACCAGCAAGGACTGGGATAAAATGAACATTCCTGCAGATGTGTTGGAGAAATGGGAGGTGACTGGAACACTGGATGAAGCACCACCACGGTATTATAATTGCCCAACATGTAGCTCACAAGGACAAAGTGGTTTCTTGTAGTGCATTATTGTATAGTGGAGTGGATCAATCACAGTACCAATAATATATACAGCTCTGAGTGTTGTTCAGATCAGGCTTATCATTCACATTTTAAAAGTCTTGTCAACATGAGAAATCCCCTTTTTGTGGTCCTATCCACTACCACTCCTCTTTCACGGATGTTGCGGAAGTATCGGGCAATTTTTCCCAGGGTTTCCTTCAAGGATGTCTTTGAAGGATGCCACTATCAGTGATTCGGATTACAGAGAAGTTCATCCTTACATTTTCTAGATGGTGTCTGATACAGGCAAGTTCATTCTCGTTATTTTCCAGCTGTAGTATGACCTTCATGCCCACTACCACCTAATGATTTGAATGTAAAATGATACATCCATATTGTAGGTGGGTGATACTTACCTCAGGTCGCAAGGCACTACTATCAAAGGTATTGTCACATAGCTTGGCCAACTCTTCAAGCCAATGTAATAGATTCATTGCCTGTTGTGCGGTCGTCATAGCACCCAGCCCAATGATGGGCAAAGAAGAGAGAGGCTTCTCTACAGCAGCTTGCTGTGTTCCTGGCTTGATGGAAGCATTGTTGGTAGCCTTTGAGCTGATGGTAAGGGTAACTGATTCAAACTCATAGGGAGAGAACAGATCAGTGCTTTCCAGGACATCAAGATGTAGGTGAATGCTATTGGGCTTTCCTTCTTCTTCTTCTCTTCTTCTTCTTCTTCTTCTTCTTCTTCTTTCTGCCTTCTTCCTTTCCCTATCCTCTTACCCTTTTCTTTTTCTTTCTCCTTCTCCTCCCTCTCCTTTTGCTTCCCTCCTCCTTTCCCTGTCCCTTTCCCTTTCCCTTTCCCCCTTCCCTTTCCCTCTCCTTTCTCCTTCTCCTTTCCCTTTCCATTCCCATTTCCTGAGTCTTTCTCTTTCCCCTTCCCCTTCCCCTTCCCCTTTCCCTTTCCCTTTCCCTTCCCTTTCCCTTTCCCTTTCCCTTCTGACCCTTGGTGTTCCTTTTTCCTTTTAGATTCTGTTCCTATTCCCCACTCTTTACTTTTATCTGTGTCTGTCTCCATTCCCTTGTCCACCATCATTTCTCTTTCCCTTCCCATGCCCTTCATATTGTTTACCATTGGTACGTCCATGCTATCCCTTGAGAATAATGGTGAACCATCAGCAAAATTTGATTCAATTGGGGATGGCAGGTGGGAAATGGGAGACCATTGTTCATCTCCACTGATGGACATAGGTGATGGTGATGGAATTGGTGCAGAGCATATAGATGATCGACTTGTGCATGGTTCTGGGGACAGAACGGGGGAGTGAGAAATAGACAAGGCCAATGTTTTAAATGGCGATTGAGCAGCATTCGCATTCCCTATATGTATATTGGTGGTTGGCATTGACCCAGATGGGGAAATTCTCACTCCTTTCAGACCTATCCTCTTTAGTCCCAGGAACCTCTTCATCTATGTCATTTTCAGTGCTACTGTTGAGAGGCAGTGCAGCATAATCGGAATCATAATATTCTAGATATCAATCATACGTCAACAGGTTGATCAAAGTCCATCTTACATGTACACCACATAATATGTACACTAACCAAAGTTGGAGTTAAGGTTGTGACCTGGCTCTGGACTATCACATCCCATGTGATATCTTGGGATCATCGGTGAACGTTCACCAAATGGTTGGTTAGATGGATATGATTGTTGGTCTGAACAGGACGCATCCATAACCTGTTGTGTGTTAGTTTCAACATCTGGCACCTTGGTCCTTGAATTCGAGTTGCCAATCTGGCTGGATGATGATGAGTCTGCAAAAGAACCTAGCATATCAATCGCTCAAGACATCAATCAGAACCACATCCTGTGTCGATCTGCATCATGAGTGACCTACGCATTGTTCCCAACAGGGTCTGGGGCTCAATTGGATAATTCCATGCTTGACCTTGACCATGTTTCACATCATACTCTAAACATGTGACAGCATATCAATCCATTGCTTGGTGCCATTTATATACAAACATTGAAAAACTAACTATGATGTCCCATAACCCTTTTCAAGATGCTGGTATCCGCGATAAGCCCAGAGGTGGTTGTGGCGGAGGAAGATGGATAGGCCTGTGACAAAGACTCGCGGAACAAATTGTGTGAGGGATCACCAGCAGAATCTCCTGGATTGGTGGGGGCAGGTGAAGCAGAGACCGCTATAAATTAATTCTAGAATGATGTATTATGCAATGAACATGAACATGAACATACATTCAGTAGACATTGTCATCTTCTTTGGGGCTACAGCTGGGGGATGTATAATCATTGAAAGAGAGTTATACAAGGAATGGAACTAGTACTCACCCTTTCCTTTTCTCCTCTTCTTGGATGTACCAGCTGTTGCTGCATGTACTGCATTATTGTGTAATCATCAGCTACAGGCACTATCCACCAGAGGAATAATCATGAACCATTTATTACACTAGCGGTGGCGACCCGCATAGCCATGGATTGCTCCTCCACAGGTGGCGTCCATGCAGCCATAGAGGTATCATGGGTATCTAATTTGGTCTTTCCCATCATGGAATGGAGTGCAGGAGCTATATAGCCATCCATCCACCAATATATTTAGTGTGAAGCTCCCGTCGACAGGAGCGGATATACTGACCATCTGTCTCTGGCATGCTGGTGCGATCTGCCCATTTTGCTGACGATTCTGCACGCTGAATATTGAATTTGAATCATACAATAAGATGTGATATCATGTACCCTCTTGTTCATCCCCTGAAGCCCTGTTTTTGCGTGACCTTCTTCTCTTTGTTGCAGGACCGGTGGTCACTATGGGCAATGATGGATAGCCTATTACATACTGTGTGTTCTGCAAACAGCTGTGACATGACATACCTGCTATGCCTGCATCCTTCCCCTTTCCACCCTTTGCCTTCTTTGACTTTGACATTGTAACTGTGATGTCGATCCAAGGTCAACACAATAGTATTAAACATTTAGCAATAATTGAAACACCATCTGGAGGAAGGCCAAAATGCTCCGCAGCCAGATCTGTAAGCCTTTGCCAGTCTTCCGTGGGCACCCTGCGTGAGTCGAAGTCATATTGCGAACCCGACCAAATGGGATCGGCTTCATCCTGGCTAGCGTAAAATGTGTTCCAATCTAGATGGGATTGTAATGTAATGTAGAATTGATCTTATAATACATATCTGTGTTAGCACTCACCCAGCTTTGCTATGTTCACGCATTCTAATATTACCTGGGGGTTTCCCCAAGCCCACCTACCGACGATGTCGTGTTCATGGCGGCCAACATGGAACTCCACTGCAAGATAGAGGTCGAATAGCAGGGAGCGGTAAGTTGTATCTCCCTTGTTCTTCTTCACCGTTGTAAGTAATCCTTCTACCATACCGTCCATGTATTTTATGTACCGCATTAAAAGCGGGCGAAGGTTGGGGACAGGTTCAAGGTGTGCAGCATCCTCGTAGATGTGCATGTATACCTGATGACGCCACAGGAAGCGGCGGAGGTGGTCACGGTAGAACATCGGTACAGTTATGGGGTTACCCATTGCTTTCTTGACCTCCCGGGAGTAGGCACAGACATCGAAGAAACTGTTGCTGTTGTGTGGAAGGGGATAGTAGCGCACAGCAAGGATCATGCGGATCTCCTCATGTTCGGGTGTGATGCTGGGGAAGAACATGTCGGTCATTGCTTGCCGGTTTGTTGGGTGGTGTGTGTGGTAGGGGGGCGAGGTGCACTCTGTGGAATTAGTGGGATGGTTCGCTTTATATATATTTTGATCGATGGACAATCAGGCACCATTATCGATCCATATCTGCCCAATTGAACGATAACACATATATGCCGTTTAGGAAGGTTGGAAAGTGTGGGAACATCCTAGTATATAGGAAATGGTAAGCGAGTGTGGACGGTATCGAGTGGTAGCCGAATAATAGATGGAATAGTAAAACAATATGCGAGCAGTATGTGGAAGGTGGACGAACAGTAGACGAACAATAGACGAATGGTAAAGGAATAATAAATGGACATGAAGTGAACAATAGACGAACACCTTGCTACTTAACAGAGTAAACGAACCGTAGGTAAACTATGTACAAAGGGTTGACGAATTCCAAGTGAATGGTAGGCAAACAGTATACAAATGATAGACGAACAGTAGTATACGAATGGCAGGATGAAGACTGGAAGAACAAGGGACGAGTGGTGCTGACCTATACATACACGATGCGAACACCCTCTTCAGGCAAATGAGCCGTTCGTCAATTATCCACAAACACACATATTTCAAATGTGGTACAATACTACATGATGGGGATAATGCTCTTCATACCTACGGGTAAACCTGTTACCTGCTGCAGGTGCGTCAGATGGCGACAAAGGCCTACGCTCACAGCCAATTGTCCTTGCACTGCTCATACACGAATAGAATACTGTTTGTAAGCATTAAGCATTAATATATAACGTCGAACAAGAAAGAATATTTTCTACAGACTATCGTCGTCGGTATCAGACTCGGACTCCGGGTCAGAGTGAGGACACGGCTTTAGGTATGGCGTAGACAAAATAGGCATCGCTGCTCTCACCTTCCTCACCTCCTCATCTGTCCAAATTCTCCCCCCTGCCGTCACTTCGACCCACCTCACCTGACGGCCACAGCGAGCTAAGAAGGCAGAAAGGTCGTTGCGCTGTCGGAAGGTGGTGGCCTTGATTTCCAGGAAATACAGCGCAGGAAGCGTGGCTGTCTGGAGAAGGTTTCCAAGTACATCATCCAGTTGGATGTGCAGGCTGGTGAGGCTGCGATGGGTGAAGGGGGCTGGCAGCGAAGTGGAAGCGGCGGGACAGTGACAGCGGGTGCGACAGCGAGAAGCGGCAGGGCAGTGATTGCAGCGATTGCGGCGATTACGTGTGCGGCAGTGATCACCAGTACGGCAGCGACGGCCAGTTACTGCGAGCGTTTCAAGGCTCGAGCAGAGCGTCAGAGCAGTCTCTAAAACGTCCAGGTCTCCATAGAAGCCCACCTCCAACTCCGTCAGGTTCATCCAGGCAACATCGAACAGTTGAAAGGAGCCTTTGGGCCCGCGCAGCGTCAATACACAGCTGCGATCAGGTGGTGTATCTGGCATTACGGCAACTATGTTCTCTCCCGTGAGCTGATGCTCCGGATCAACACACTCCCCCTCCAGTACTCGAAGTACGAGCAACGCAGGAACAATCAATATGTGTACCGCATGGAGGTCAACCATCGGATCGCTTTCTTGTTCGAGGAAAATCGTGATGGAACGGAGGGTAGGGTGAGTGGGAGGGTGTGGTGGTGGAAGATAATCGAGCAGCGTGAGAACACTGAAGCTCAACGTGTGGAGGCTGGGGCAACGCGAGACGAGGTCAATGAATTGGCCGTGATCGTACGTCTCACCCGGTGGGAGACTGACGGAGAGCTGGGTGAGGCTAGCCCATGCAGGTCCGGACAGGATAGCCGGTGCGGGATAGAGCCCGTCGAGAACGAGAGCGTAGAGTGAGGGTGGAGCCTGGGCGACGGTCGGGTTGAGGTTTTCCTGAAGGCCAGCTTCGATGGCGAGGAACTGAAGCATATCAGCACCGTCGAGCAATCTGCTCAGATCCAGCCCCTCTTCGTCGACCACTCGCAGTCGCCGAAAGCGCCTGACATAGTGGAGAAGGATGCTAAGTAATTCGTTGGTCTGCTGACCGCTGGCCTCAAATTGGATCGCCAGAGAAAGAGGGCGGTTGCCTGATCTCGACAGCCAAGTTGCGCACCTATCCACGTACTCCTGGCGCATGGGCTTCCGTTTCCCATCCCATTGTGGTCGTCGAACTGCACTCAGGGAACGCCAAAGCTCGGGGGTCTGGATCGCTATCTTCTTCCACTGACGGCAGACCAGCATCAGCAGAAGGGGTGCCTCCCTGAAAGTCGGCCTGACGTAAGGGCCATCGTCAGGCAGGCATTCTATGAAGATCTGCGTGAGCAATTCGGCTGGTAGCTGAGGCATCGAATTCGGGAGTGGTCGTTGTTGTTGAATGACCTGAAACTTTGCAGCGTCTAAATATGTCACGTAGGGGTCACCCCTGTGGAAGGATCCACTACCTTTTGGCATTCGTGGAGTCCACCACCGAGATGTCAGTGGACAATACAACAATAGACTAACAGAAACGGAGCAGTAAAACAGACATGAAACGAACAATATGCAATTGCCTTGCCGTTCTAACACGGCACTCTGAACGTGTTGGAATTCCTTACTATGGGGGTTGGTAGCCGAACGGGGATTGTAGAATGGTAGGGGAATGAATTGTAGAACAATGTGTGGAAATGTCATGCCATGTGGGAAATGGTCGAACGAATGGTAAACGAACGGTCAATGAACAGTGGACGAACAGACGAACAGCAAACGAACAGCAAACGAACAGTGGACGAACAGTGGACGGACAGACGAACAGTAAACGAACAATAAACAAACAGACGAACAGCAAACAAACAGTAAACGCACGGTCAACGAACAGTGGACGAACAGACGAACAGTAAACGAACAGTAAACGAACAGTAAACGAACAGTAAACGAACAGCAAATGAATTGCAAACAAACATTAAACAGACAGCAAACAAATAGACGAACAGTAAACGAACAGTAAACGAACAATAAACGAACAGATGAACAGCAAACGAACAGTAAACGAGCAGACGAACAGTAAACGAACAATAAACGAACAATAAACGAACAGACGAACAGCAAACAAACAGTAAACAAACAGCAAACAAATAGACGAACATTAAACGAACAATAAACGAACGGTAAAAGGACATTAAACAAATAGCAAACAAACAGTAGGAGAACATAGGAGAACAGCAAATGCAACAATACGGACCTATACAGACACAATGCAGATGCCTAGCTGTTTCAGGTTGATGATTCGTTCCATAAATGCACGTATCTAGAAGGGAGTATGATGCTAGACACATGAGGATAATATTGATGTTCTACATGATGACGGACAGACGACTGTGTTAGGGAAAATGGTATCCACGCAAGATGACTATCGGCCCGGGGTCCCTCCAATCCCCTTTGCGCATCTCCACATATGCATCCGAAACATGCAACTGTTGCATGATCCCATCCATGATCTGGATCGCACGAGCGCGCTCACCTGCCAGTTCCATTGCCACAGAGTCGGTCGGCTTCAGCTTCATAACATCCTCACCCTCTTCGACTTGCTTCTGGTTCAGGCAGGCGATGATGGACCGCATGCCGATCAACG
>JBBPRF010000541.1:0-20717 GCA_038092875.1 Lanmaoa pseudosensibilis | reverse complement strand
GGTCTAAGGTTCCCAACATCCAAATTGGTCATGGACACATGGCCCAGATGAGCATGATTGACCTCCAACTAGCTGAGGCCAGACTGAGAAACTTGAGTCAAAACCAACTTTGTTTAGACTCAAGATGTATTTACAGCATAGTCAGATGGTTTAGACTCAGGGTTGGTCTGCCATTTTATACAGACAGAAAAAAGTGTTACATATAAGAAATGTCAATACTCTGGCTCAGTTGTCAGGTTTGCATTCTTAAGATGGTGTGGAGCATTAACAGGCAAGTTATGAGTGAGGGGTGGTTCCAGCCATTCTGGGATTTCCGAGGTCAGAAGAGTTGCATGGAATGATTACCTCAAGTCCAAAGCAAAGCATTCACATAAATGACCAGGAAAAATTATTATATAAGTGGAACATACTGTGGAAAGTGTGGTATAAAAGGACAAAGAAAAGTGTGTGGACTATAATGGTGTCAAGGTGCTGTATCTCATTCAAGGAGCAGAAGGTTAAGGTGCATAAAATATGTAATTGACTCTGCTTTGCATTCTGTGGAATGGTGGAAGTAGGGGATAATAAAGGTTCCTGAGTCCCTGATTACCTTGCTTGCAAGGTCTCTTGCCATGTTGAGGCTGGGCCCATGTATCATCTTGTACACAGGACAAAACAGAGTGAAAATGGTTGAACATTACCCCAGTCAGCGGTTGTTTTGTCGCTGACATAACATTTAACCATATAACATCCCCCCAAAAAGGAACAGATTCCAGGTGGAACAGACTACTGTACATGCACACTAATCACATATCACATACTTACGTCTGCTAAACAAACACACCTACACATTATATCAATTACACATACAAGCGGGGTTTGGGCTGATCCTAAGTCCGCACTTCCAAGTTTTGGAAATGAATAGGACTTTTTAACAATAAGTGGTTGAGACTTAAGCATGATAAATGTCCAAGGCTGAAGTTGAGATGTAAGATACCTCTCAATCCAACCACAACTCTCAGGATGGTTCACATTACATGGTAAATGGAAACAATATAGTGATTAGTATTCTGTCTGCATTAGCTGGTGCTGAAAATATGTATTAAATGCACTGCATTCTCCATGTTTACCAGTACCAGCTGGCAATGATACATCAGTAGAATGGCTCAGTACTGTTTGATATGTCAATACAAAAACATGCATAGCTTGCAGTAATTACTTTTAGTGGTATGTATGTGAATAATTCCCTGCATTTTGCAGTATGGCATGTGCCAACTTGGGACCTGTTAGAACTTATAAATTCATTATTCTTGTTCAGATACCTTTCTGAGAATTTTGATAGATGGTACTCACTGTGAGTTATGCTAAATTAATTAGCTGAGGACAGAAATTCAGCATCAGAAAAAAACAATGATGTATGAATAGACTCATGTGTGCCACCCCAACCACCTGATGAAGTGACATGATGGCTGGATCTGGGTTCTGAGGCTTTTTCCAGCATTTCCAATCTTGGCATTGTTGGAAGACTCTGGAACCACCAGAAGCTGCAGGGTATAGCTAACTTTATTATTGTTACAACATCCCTTACTACACTTCAAATTCTTCTTCCATGTTCATTGCTGTAATATAATACAAGTATACCTTTTCTCACTAGCATACATACCTTGATATTTTTTCCAAGCATCTCAGTGATTTCCACCATCTCCAGTAGCAGCTGCGGTGTGTTCTTTTATACATATTTGTATTCCTAGCTAATTCTTTGAGCAATTCCTGCCCTGAGATGGCTGGCAGTGCTATGGGGAGAAGTATACTGGTATTATGTTACATATAATATGTTGGAAATGAATCTGAAATAAGACTGTAAAATGTTGTAATAAATGTTGTAAGAGAAGAGTCAAAAGGTTAAGCAAATAAATATGGAGGTCAGAGGATGGCTATGCTTCTGAGTGGAGCATAGCATGGGAAAGAACTGGAAGCAGTTCTGGAATGGGATTGAAAGGTCCCAGGGGTTCCTGTACTAGAAGTGTGGAAGCATCAGAACTAACATCTGGATTTCCCAGAACTAATGCACATGTAGGCGTCCTGGATGCCCATGTAAATATACAGAGTTGTAATGTTTGGGACCCCCAATGACAAGTGCACATGTGGACATCCAGGATGCCCATGTCAATGTGTGGAATTGGAATTATATGGATGTTATTATAATCAAATATTGCGTCTAAGATTATAATGTGTTTGAGGCACAAGGGATGTACATGAGTAGTATTTTTCATGAAAATTCTTTAATCCTAGAGCTAGGAAGATTCCAAAAGTTAGTCTCATAACCATCCAATTCCAATCATCCAACCATATTACTCCGATTTTCCAAATCCAACCATTTAATCATCTAGGAGAGTCTTAGCTGCCAACTCATATGGATAAATTTCATGGATGTCATGCTTAGGCTTGTCAGCAATAATTCTTTGTCATTTACCAAGGCCAGCAACTTCACCATTTACTTCCTTCAGCCCCTCCTTTTCACCAGCAATTATTGCCTATGTCATAGTAATGAATTGCATAGACTGTTGGGTTTTAGGTGAACCCCAGGTAGAGCCTCATAAACACCAACATTCTTATCATTTTTTCTCCGTGTTGTTACATCTGAGGAAGAATCTCTTTGAAGCTAAACAATAACAGAGAAGGCTTTTGATGAGATTCTGTCTGTCGTTGTATAGTACGTACTAATCACGCTGCCTCTAGACTTTTCCCTAACTATGCCCCTACTGTTACAATTTTCCTTCTCTCTTTCTGCCTTCTACTTTTCCTAGTATGTGGTACTCGCACAACTTGAAAAGGCACCCCTAGTTGGCCCTATGCTGCATATCTTTTACTCACGAACACTGCCTTTCCATACTTCCTTTGTCTTTTCCATTGACCTTATCACTGGACTTATACCTCCTCTGCTGTTTCTCTCATAACAGCTAGTCTTCCCCACTTCCCACAGGTTTCTATGACCTTCTTTTCCATTTGTGTCTTCCTTATCTCTTGGTCCGTGCACGCTGGTCCACATTATATAAGTCATATGCCTGCTACCTGTATTCTCTATTCTTGATCTATGCAATACAAGCATTATCTTGAATCACTCCAAACCTTGTGTCCTAAGTTGATCCTCACTCAACTTTCCTTGTCCTTGAACTCCTCATCTTTGTAGGCTAGCGGATGTCGGTCTCTTCATGAGTATCGCCTGACTAGTGCTACTCCTTAGGAGTATCTCCATTGTTATACGCTTCACGTAACACCTACAGCAATTGTAAGCCTTTATATCTGCTGGTTTACTTTTCATAACACTTGTTCACCTCAAGCATACTAATCCTCCTAAGTTCATCTCAATATTGATCTCCACCCTTAGAATCCTGTATTTCATGTTAGATATGATAATTAGCTGCTCATTTTACTCACATGAGCTGCTAAGTGATCCTTCTGCCAGTGGTGCAACAGCTCCCAAGGAAGCCCTGAGAATGCACAGAGTGGACATTTGAACCGCCCCTCTTTTTTCCTGAGGCATCAACTTCTACCTACATGCTTTTCAGCTGCTATCTTCCTTTATAACATGGTACCAACCAAATGTGTAGAGCGTTAGCATTTCCTCTTCATTATGGTTGGCCTTGACATGCTGTTCCAACCTATGAAGACTGTCATCCAAGCATTCAAAGCAATATGGGCATATGGTCTTGGAGGACATAGCATTTATGATGAACAATCTAAAGCTCCTCTGCCTGCCCTTAAGTTTCATCTGCTTAACACCCTCATACACCCTTTTGTGTACCTAAACACCCCAACTTCACTTGCTTCGCACTAAGATCTGCCCTCTTTCAACAGCTTCTTTGATGCAGTGCTATTTGGTATCTGAAGAACCCTTTTGCCAATATGGAACCTCATTTCTATGGATATAAATTCTGGGAAAGGACCACTGTAAATGATTAGACTGTTGGGATAGTTGGATAGTTGGATAGTTGGATAGATAGTTGGATAATTGAATTTTAGGATAGTTGAATAGATCATTGGATAATCAGTTGAATAGTTGGATAGTTGGATAGATAGTTGGTTGGATGGTTGGATTAATTGAATAATTGGATAATTGGTTGAATGGTTGGTTAAATGGTTGAATTAATGGCTGAATAGTTGGATAGTTGGATAGTTGGATAGTTGGATAGTTGGATAGTTGAACAGTTGGATAGATTGTTGAATAGTTGGATAGTTGATAGATGGTGAGTTGGTTACATAGTCATAGTTGGTTTAATAGTTGGATACATAGTTGGTTGAATAGATAAATAGTTGGTTAGAGAGTTGAAGAGTTGGTTAGTTGGTTAGATAGTTGAATACATTGTTGGATAATTGATTGGATGGTTTTGTTGGATAATTGATTGGATGGTTTTGTTGGATAATTGATTGGATGGTTGAATAGTTGGATAGTTGGATATTTGGACAGTTGGATAAATGGTTGGTTGGATGGTTGGATTAAGTGCTGGATAGTTGAAGAGTTGGAGAGTTAGATATATAGTTGGTTAGTTGGTTAAATAGTTGAATAATTGGTTGGATGGTTGCATAGTTGAATAGTTGAATAGCTGGATAGTTGGATAGATGGAATAGATAAAACTCATCCTTATACTCTAAGTGTTGATGAGCTTTCATTTTATAATTCAATTGTTTACAAGGATTATTCAAATATCCAAATTATACAATGCATGCAACTCTTTATCAACTATATCAACTATCAAACCATTCAACTACATAACTAATCAACCATTCAACCCTTCACCAACTATTCAAGTATATAACCAACCATCCAACCATTCAATTATTCAATTATTAAACTATTAAACTATTAAACTATGTATTCAACCACCCAAGACTCAATCCAACTGTCCAATCAACCATCTAACAAACTATCCAACTATCCAACTATCCAACCAATTATCCAACTATCTAACCAACTATTTAACTATTCAACCAACTATGTATCCAACTATTAAACCAACTATGACTATGTAACCAACTCACCATCTATCAACTATCCAACTATTCAACAATCTATCCAACTGTTCAACTATCCAACTATCCAACTATCCAACTATCCAACTATCCAACTATTCAGCCATTAATTCAACCATTCAACCAACCATTCAACCAATTATCCAACTCAGATACATTGAGGATGTATGGGAGTTCAGGAACTTCATACACCAGCACAAGACAGAGAAAGATACATGATGAAAAATCCTCCTTTGAGGCTAACTAGACCAATTAGTCTTGTGTAGACAAAATTTAAACCCAATTATAATAAATGCTGTAATATGTAAAAATTAAAGGTTTAATCTGATGCTTCAAGCACTTCTGGTGCTTTTGAGTCTGAAATAATGCAGAAATACTCCAGAAGCAGTTCTGGAATGGTGGTCACGGGATTCAAACTTGGAACTGCTGGAACTGTAGAGCTTCCTGTTGAATATGTCAATTTACCAGTGGGAGATATTTTTACATGGTAGCTCTGAATACTTGATATTTTTAGGAGTGGAATTTAACCTAGCCTGCCTGACTCAAGGCTGTGGATCACAGTAGACACACCAAAATGAGAATTTGAAGACAAGAATACATGCTCGTATATATTACTATGTATGTGGGAGAAACAAACACAAGATGAAGTGTAACAAAAGCACAAGGTAGGAGTAATGGTAGGCTTGCTCCAGTGTTCCAGGATCTCATAACATCAGAAGGGCTCAGAAGTGTAGCCATTTCAGAAACATAATTGAAACCCAGGGATGAAAAGCTCTAACTGAAACAAATTTATCCTGAGATAACATAGATCTGAAAGAGACTTACATTTTGAACTGCTGTAACCAGAATGACATCACATCTACATCTTTCCTAGCTTCCTCATGACCCAATGAGAGTTCATTCTCAAGATATTGCATGAGGTCTGCATCTTGATCACAGAGTGCAACAGCAATCTCCTCACATATCTCATGTAGGAAAATCATAAGCTGTATGATCCAGTTTAGCAATGTTATTTTGTTCATGGAATACAAGACAAACATCATTGAATTCATCCACTGTATCTTTGTGAATGCAGCAAACCTGGTCAAATTGGGACAAAAACTGTGGGATATTCTGTGGCTGAAATGATGCAGGAAGGAAGTGACCAATGTGAGCAAGGGTTTTCACCATGACTATGTACCATGCACTCACTAGTGTAAATGTAGTCAGGATATTTAGCTGAGAATCAAAGCATGCCAGGATGCTTTCCCAATCCAGCTCTCCATCATCCATGCATAGAGAGGATCAGGAGGTGGATAGGGAAGACATTTGAAGATGAACATGGTCTGTGTGTGAGAGAAGCATGGTAAATCCATTCAGGTAGAGAGGAAAACATACCTTGCATTCCATCTCTCTCAGAGCTCTAAGCATGACTGATTTCAATGTTGATGTTGAACTGGAACTGAAACCAAAAGCCAAAGTCAAAGCCAAAGCCAAAGCCAAGGCAGGATGTGTAGGAACATTCACTAATCTGTGAAGATTTGAATGTCTTGAATCTGAATTTGAATCTGAATCTAAGGGCATGTGAGCAAGGAAAAGAAAAGAAAATGACATGAAAAAATTCAATCACCTCCTTTCTCATCCCTGTCTTTCCACAACTGGCTCAAAGCAGTCATCCTGATGATTTTTGCGTCTTCCTTTAGCAGTCTTTCAAACCTTCTGAAGTGATCCAACTTATAATAACAATTTTCTACCTGGGTCTTCCATCATGTCATCTAGTCTAAAGAAAAACAATACAAGTATGTAGTTGAGTTGATTACTATCAGCTTGGCACATGAAAGAAAAGGTCTTACCCAGCACAAATATGTCCACTGAGTATGCTCCTATGCCATTCTTTTCCATCAACTTGAGATATTCTCTTATTCCAGCATCATCATAATGGCACAGCATGAACTCTTTGTGCAGCCAGCATCCCAGAGCCATGGGCTGTTGTTTCCCTTTGAAAGCAGTCAGGGTATTTTCCACCAAATTGTTAAGATATGTCTGCAGTGGAATCCAATAAATTTAGTCTTCTTTCTTTTCCATTCTCCATATAGCTGTTATTTCCTAGTGGACATACATCACAAGTTTGATGAAAACATAGAATGCCCTTGGAAATGTCCAGGTCCTCTCTGACACATGACATGTCACCTGGTGCTCATCCCTAGAGACCCCATGCATCTGTAAGGCATTTGAAAAAGCTAACTGATGAAGGAAAGGGATATTGTTGCGTTCTGGTTGGGGATGCATGCTATAAGTCAGGGTACTAGCTCCTTCCAGGTGGAACACTGAAGCTGGGGATATAAACATCAACAAACAAGTTTTCTATGGCAGACTTGTTCTAAGGTATGAGATAATAACATGGTGCAAACAGAAAATGGTATGTATCTATCTGATAGCTTTGTATCCAGAAATAGCTCAGAAGGGCTGCAAGCACATTGGCCCTGGAATGGTGCTGACAAAATACCTGCTTCTGAGGTTCTGGCTCTTCCAGAATGCTCGGGATGAAAGCCTTCCATTTCGAAACCACTTCTAGAATTGCTTCCCACTCTTCTGGACTTGAAATCACAGGAAGCACTTTTGGAACTTTAACTTCTGGGTCTTTTTCAGTATGACTATTACTTGGTCATGTTTATTACATACCTGTTACTATACATTTGATAATGTCTCTTCCCTGACATTTATTGAGGCATGAGCATGCCTCCACCACATACCACTTATATTCTTTCTATATCCATAAGCACCTCAGTTGTCCTTGCCCATCTTAGGCAGCAGCTGAGCTCTAGTCTCTACTAGAGTTTTGACAGGTGCTTCCAGGATATTACTGAGTATTTTCCAGACTTGCAAACTGGAGTGCATTTGCAGATTATGGATGGTGATCCTAACAGAAGGATTGCCATTTGTATTTAATGCAAGTGCAATCCACCATTCATATGCCATAATCACCTGCACCCAGCTGCACATTTCAAGCTCTGCCTGAAAAAAAAGTCAGAAAAGTTTTTTTTTTTTTTTTTTTTTTTCCATTCAAACTTTTCCTTCTCCATGAGGCAAAAATAAACCTGACATAGAGGCATTTGCAGATATGTTTACAGTGATTTCTTCCCATATAAAACTCAGTCACCAGTGGTAATGTAGACAAACTTGACCTGACACCAAAATGCCTACCCAGAAGGCCATGCATCTGAAGTGTTCAGTCATGTTTGCTTCTTCCATGCCAATTTCTTTGACCTGACCACCAATGGCATCTGTCAAGGTGGGGTCTAAGGTATCCACTTCAGACTGGGCTCAGAAAAGTGAAGTCTGTATTTCATCATGCAACACCTAAGGTATCCATTTAAGGTGTGGAAAGGGGCATGTGTCACTGACCAAATGATGATTCATCAGACATGTTGTCATTGGCGACTTTAAAGTAAAGAAAAAAAGATGATTTGACATGGAGACACCTACCCAGGAGGCCATGTGTCTATGATATGTTCAAATCTCTTTGCTTCACAAGAGATTCCATACTTATTGCCACTGATAGCATTTGAGACAAAGGTCATCTGACATGGAGATGCCTATCCAGGAGGCCATGCATCCATAACATGTTCAGTCACTCTTGCTTCTCATTAGTTACTCATGGCAAAATGGATCTCATATTTTCTTCATTTCATCCATACTTTCTACTCATCTTCTGTGACCTACAAGACAAGTCTGTCCTAGTTGGCAAAAAGATGATCATGGGGGTTTGAATGTAACCAAGACCATATTTAATGTGTGCAGGAATTCCTGGCACTTGCACCAGGAACTCTATCAGAGTGGACTCCTAATGAATGAAGCATTTTGAAAGCATTTTGAAATCACCATTCTGGAGCTGCTTTTAGAATGTTCCTGTGCTCTTCCAGACTCAGCAGCACTGGAAGCACTTGAAGAATATTCCCCTACTCTCTCAGACTCAGAAGCATCAGAACCACTTGTGTTCCAGGCCTCTTGTGATCTCATCTATTACCATATATTTCTTCTTGGCATTTATTAAAGTATAAATATGTCTTCATCACTCATGAGCACTTTGTTTTCTAGCCCTTATTCCATATGACATTCTAACAGTATCCATTTATAAGCTATACAGTTCTAGTGGCTCCAAGTTCCAATTTTGGAACCACCAGAACCACTTCTGAAACTTGAAAGAACCAGAAGAACCAGAAGTATAGTATATTCGCTTAAACCTTTAACTTTCACTTGTTACACCATTCATTAATATGTTTTATATCCTTCATCCAGGTTCATTACCATAACCTTTCAGGTGACACAATATAAGTATACCTCTGTCCATGGTATATCTGACAAAATACCTGTTTCTGAGATTTCAGCTCTTCTGGAATGCTTGGGATGAAAGCCTTCCATTCTGGAACCACTTCTGGAATTGATTCCTGCTCTTCCAAACTCAGAACCACCAGAACCACTTCTGGAAACTTTGACTTCTGGGCCCCTTACAGTATGACACTTACTTGGTAATGTTTATTACATACCTGTTACTATACATTTGACAATGTCTCTTCCCTGACACTTATTGAGGTACATGTGTGCCTCCACCACATACCATTTATATCACTGCTTCATTCATAGACACCTCAGTTGTTCTTGCCCATCTTAGGCAGCAGCTGAGCTCTAGTCTTTACTAGAGTTTTGACAATATCTACTTTCAGTCTGTTTACTACCACTTTGAGTGTGCTTGCTCACCACAGCTTAGCATTAGGAAATTCCTGCCCTCTTCCTGGATTCTTTCAATTGCTATACATACCTGTCACCATACATTTGTTCAATATCTTTTACCTCACTTTTATTGAGATAGAGCAACAACATCTTTCCAGCACTCTTTCTGATATTAGAATCAAAGGAAGTACTAGCTTTTGACAGTATGTATTTATTTATTTTTGATCCACATACCACTCCATTACTTTTTTGTGATCCATGGGCTTTGTTCCTGATGTGGGTGATGATGACATCTCAAAGTTTATGGTATGATCAAAATGGCAAAAGCTAAAGTACTGTGAAATTCATGGGATGGTCACCCTCATTTTAATTGTTTTTTCATTATTTAATTATTTACATTACAACTAACACCAAGTCCCTTGCCCACTCTCAAGTTTTACTTCTGCCTAAGCATTCTCACCAAGTTCCCAACTTTACCAACACTTCTCCAGAGTCATGCCCATTATCAAATGTTCAAATTTCACCATGGAAGACCCTCATATACAGGACATCTTGTCATTCATCCTGAATGCAAAAGGAATCATTGTCATATATGGCAAGAATATCTTCCTAACCTAGTGAAGCTGGGTCCTCACAGGATGTATCCTGACATAACTGCTTCTTTAGGGGCAGGGATTTCTGTTGCAGCGGGAATACCTGACTTTAGAAGCAAACAAAAGATTCCTGGAATTCCAAAGATGGTGCAAAAAAAACTAAAGGACATGTTTCAAATTTCCATGCTTATGATGAGTGCAATCAATCCTGACTTTTGGATCTTGTCCAACCTTATATCACATCCCACCCTGTTTTATATAGGAGGAGAATCAGAGATGATTTTTTGCCCACATCTCTGCTAGCCTAGTGCAAAAGGTTGAGAACAGCCAGCTGGTAGTACCATCTTTCACAAGCTTCTTAAAGCTCTTGATGACCATGGAACCTTGGTGCAGGTATATACACAGAATATTGATGGCCTGGAACTCAAAGCAGGCTTGTCAACACATCATTGGTCATGCCCTCATGCTCTAGATCATCCTGTTATGCTCGACCTGGGTAGGATCAGACGTAGCCCTTGAAGGTGTAGGAAGGTCCTAAGGTTCGAAGGTTCAAGGGTATTCCATGGACGTGTAAGCGTTCTTGTGGCGAGGGGGAATCCACTGACATGTTAAGTGATCAAGTGGTGAAGTGAGTCATCCAGTGATCAAGCGCAAATTAATGACGTAGGCACAGAGTATGGTTGTGTTAAGGCAATACTGACTGTCCTCAGATTCAAGGAGTCTATGGTCGCAGGAGCGAATGCGTAGTGGGCAATGAGTGATGAGAGACAAGGGGCAAAGGGGACGAGGACCTTGTCGATTGCAGAGATACTAGGTAAGACAAGGGAGGTCTAAGCTAAGGATCTCTGCTGTGAGAGCGCAGGTATTTATACTTAAGGGATCCACGCACAGACCATGAGAAAGAGTAACTAAGAATGGTAGGTGGAAAAGGGTGACATGTCATACGATGGGGGGAACCAATGAGAAAGCGACATGTCATTAGAATTACAAATAAGAAGAACAGAAATAGAATGCATAGTCAATGGCATCATGACTGCAAACTGCGGAGTCACATGAGAGAAATGGCAGTTGCCAACTGGATAAGATCACGTGAGACAAATGAGAGAAAGAAAGCATGCGAGGTGAGAGTTGAATGATCGACTCGTAGTAATACAGCATATAGCTAATAAAGTCAAGGAAAGAAAGAGTAGTCCAGGATGAATCATAACACATCCTCAACCCTCCAGATGCATTCCCCTACATGGGAGTCTCCAATATCTTTACTGCCAGTCTTGCCATGCAATGAAGGAAATGAAAGGTCACCAGGACAAACTTCTACATGGTAGATTTCCTTCTTGCAGCAGATGTCATAGTGAAGAAGAAACTAGGAAGGAGGCAGGAAAGCAGGTGCGGTCTGTTCTGACCATGGTTCTGGACATGGTATTGTACAATCAAGAACATTCTGATTCTTAAAGCATCTCTGAATTTCAAATGCAAGACCTCTCTGAAACTCAGCCAATAGATCTTTTGCTCATAGTTGGAACAGGCATGCATGTGATAGAAACTCAAAGAATCATCTGGGAGGTTGGATGACAGGTTTATGAAAAGAGATCATGTTCAGATTCTTCTCCATCTGTCATCTATCTCAATCTTGACTTTAAACAAGAAAAGAGATAGGAATCTACTTTCAATTTATGGATCCAAGCTGATTGCCAGATTGTTGCTTCTGCCATCCTTGATGCATTGAAACAGAAAGAGGAAAAGGTCCAAAGACAACTATGTCATCCAGACCCTGACCTGGTAGAGTCTCCTCAACTCCAACATGAACATGCATCTGAACTAAAAGTGATATTTCCACTATCAGTCCATTAAGGACACCATCCAGAGCTTGTTCAAGCTGGATTTACATCTGGTCATCACAAGCCTAAAATGGAACCCCCTGATTGAGTCAGCTAATCAACTGCTGGACTTCCACATGGAACAGATCTATCATATTGCTGAAGGTTATTTAGAGCTTGTGAAAGCATTGCATGTCCTTGAGATTGCCATCTATATGATGAAGCACAGACAATGTTTCAAAGTGGTCAGGTTTCACCTCAAGAGAGTACAGGCTTGGGGGAGCAGTAATGAGGAGCTAGATTTGCATTTGGATTTCATGATGGATTGCATAGATGTAATAGACAGAAATACATGAATCATTCATCTGCCAAGTCAATAAATGATAACCAGTGTCCATTCCAATTCCATTCTGGTTCCAGTTCCAGTTCACGACATGAGTGCCCCTTGTTTTCTTCATATTTTCCATAGGTAAAAATATGATATATAGAAGAAAGCTTGGGTGAGTTACATACAGAATGGTCACTAATAAATAAATAATAGCATTCTGTCCTTGTGTGGTGTGATCTACTAGTGTGAAAATCATCATCATATCACATGCATACACTTGGAACATGAAAACCATTCATACATCATGTTTGAATCAGAATTCAAATCAAATTCCACCAGGTCTTGCCCATGTTTCTGGATCCAACAGTCATGTCTCTTCTGGTCTTCTTCCTTAAGGGCATTTAATATGGACTGAGCCTGATAGACTCTGGAATAATCTCCCTTAACTGTGTAAGGATGACCATGTCTCATGCCATGCATGGTAGAATTAATGAAACTTGGTGCAGAAGAATGAATAACCCATTTTGTCTGCATTTTCTCCTGAACCTCTGACTGGGGAATGTGAGTCAGGCATCCTCTGTGAAACCATGTCCTGCAGATGTAGCACAAGGCTTGCATGTGCTGATGGGGAATGTATGGCTGTTCACAGAAACAGGTGGGATTAGGTTTCTATGAGTGAATGATCAGAGGGCTATGGGGCAACAACATTTAACCATGAGCTTTACCATAAGTTGGATGTGATCAGGATCATAAGTGGCCCTTTGAAACAAGGCAAGTCAGAGTCTGGCTTGCAAGACCTGGGAGGTCATGGGATATACCAATAAAAATAGCAACTATCTAGCACATGTGGTCTTGAACATTCCTGTCTAAAGTAAAGGACATTTATGTATTTCTCCTAGAGAATTTGAATTTGAATTTGTGAAATGAAAGCTTACCAATGATGCACCTGGTGTCGAGAGTTTGCTTGTAAGAGGTTAAGATGAGCTCATGAGGATGGTAGTGGCCTGGATCACTGGTTGTTGTTTTTTTCCATCAATAAGAGATAGTGCTAATGAGTGAATTAGCTTACATCTTATCTCTCAGTTTTTTTTTCTTTGCCTTTGTCAACCTGGAGTCACTTTTCCTTTCTGTGACATGATCCAGGACATCAGATACCATGTAAAACCAAACCACCTCTATATTGTACTGCAAAATGGATCACCTCCAAGAAGTAAGGTGAGAAGTGCTTTCTAGCCATGAACCTTGGTTTTTATCTTGAAACCAGAGATCTTGTAAATGCTGACCACTTTGGCTTTCCACATGGCATGGAGATCTAAATTTGTGTCTTTGGTGTTTTCATCATGACATACCAGGATACTGTATATAATTAGCAAAAAAATAAATATTTTAGAACAATGGAATTATGAATTACCTGTCATTTATATGAACATGACCCACTCCTGGCAGGTCTTTCACCATGTGAGTAAGATAGAGATGATGAGGGAATGAGCAGCATACCTGGAATTTCATCACATGGAATCATTGAATTGGATTTCTCTATAGGATGATTGAAAGAATTAAAATGAAAATGAAAATGAATGGAAAGAAAGTGAAATATGATGATATACTCTTTGGTGCCATGGTTGATGGTATGGACATCAAACAGTATGCATGTGAGAAAAATGAAGTATGCCAGAATGGCAGCACTTCCAAATTGAAAATATCAACTTCCAAAATTTCCTTCAGAAGCAGATTTCAACTAAGATAGGCAAGTTTTCAAAGTGGTGACATGACCTGTTTGCTAGACATGTACTTAAAACAATATCTGCTCACGTGGAATCACATATGAACACATTGCTGTGTAAACCAAAATACAAATCACATGATCTCAATGGTGTTCTTAGTATTCTATTCCATTCCCATGTGAGCTCTGGAATGGCACTGCAATTGCGTAATCCTGGAAGCACTGAAAGCACTGGAAGCACCAGAACAGACCTTAGATCTTTGAAGATGGGGTGACATATCTTGTAGCTATGTGATTTATGCCATCAGTTCACAATAGTTCATGGTTGCAACTTGACAGGTGACATGATATTACACTTTGCCTATTGTTGGCACCAAGCAGAATCTATGAATCTGAGACATTGTATTTAAATGGAGACATGCAAAGGTGAAAGGAATGGATGGACAAGAGTTAAGCTAGAAAATACCTGATTGGATCAACTATTACATACATGGGATGGGATTTATGGTATGATTTGATATAAAAAAGGACAATATAAATATACAACAAGGAAGGTATAATGAAGAATTTGAATGTAGACAAAGGTTGAACAAAATGAGATAAAATGGGAAGGTCAATGGTGTTGTAAAGCATGGAAGCATGAGAAGTCTCATTCCAGACCAGAAGGCATGGAAAACTGGCAGAAGAAACATGTGAATAAAAGTATAAGTTCTAGCAACAGCTCTATATATCATCATGAGCTCGATTCCTGCTGTAGGATGGAATCCTCTTGTTTCTTGACCTAGCAGATCTCCTCTCTTGTCTCTGTTGATTCTTAGATACCCTGGTGGAAATACCTTGAGCTTCATCAAGATGTGTGATAACTTGATGCGAGGACAGGTTGATCCTCATGACCTTTCTTTTCACACCACCTATACCCTTGATCCTATAGGATTTGGAATTTGTGCACATGTCTATGGTACCATGAGAGCCTGTCCAAAGTTTTCCATGCCTTGAATTGGTGGCCTTGGTACTGTTTGGGAGACACTGTCCATGACCCAGCAGCCCTGCAAGATTCATTTTCAGATTGACAAACTGTTTAGCAGAAAAAGTTGCTTGATGTTCAGAATATGTTTGAAGGTAGCCATGCCTCTGAGAAAAGTGTGTCCAAACCGCATTCTGTGGCAGTGTGTCCACTTGAGGAAAAAAGACATCAAGTTGATCTGAAAAGTCCCAGGCCTGCTTTGTCTTCTTGTTGAGACCATAGGAGTTGGGCAAGAATCTGATGCTTAAGAAGCTTTGGACCACATGAGAAACAGACCATGATTGCATTGCATTTGCAAGGCTGGTTATGGTACTGAGAGGATCCCGAAGCCAGGAAGAATCAAGTGCAAGCCACATGTCATAGGTGAATGTGACAAAGAAATCAGATGCATAATCATCCCATGTTCTGAGGCTTGTCCACCTCCAAGAATGCACTATACACATAGGGTCTTTGTCCAGGCAGTGAGTGAGCTCATTCCATGTGGGCTGTTCATCTAGTGGATATTCCATGCTGGCTTTTGTGTTTTGTTACCCATAATGTGCTTCTGTGGTAATTCTGGCTTTGGCAGGCTTTTGTACACACGAGGTCAACCTGAGTGTTACCTCAGCATCATCAGTCTGGGCAATGCCTGGAAGCCTTCCAGTGATGGGATCCAAATCTTGCAAGAAAAACATTTCAAAACACTGAATGATGCCCTCGTATGACAGGTCTTTTAGTACCTCTATAAGATGGGAGTCCTTGGCTGAAACCACAAAGGACACATTCTGAAGTAGATGAACAATGATGCTGGTCATGATTCCATAGTTGGTTCTTGGTTTCTTGAAGAAATAAACCTGAATGTATTGCAGTTTTTCCACTCTCCTCATCATAAATTCACAGTAGATCTGCAAGGGAATCCATAGGGTTGGATCAGAGTCTAGGTATTTTGCAGCCTTGAAGCTGGAGGGTTAGGCTTTGAGGTGAGCATGGATGAATAGGAATCGTACCTTGCACCAAGCAGATCTTAATGCATCAACAATTGCAGAGCCACTGCCTCAAACCTCCTTCCTAATACCAATGCTTTTGATTTTGGCTCACTGATAGATGGAAATGAAGTCATGACAGGTCTGTTGAAACACTGCCATATTTGCATAAGCTTTTGGATTGGAACAGAACTTTTCTTCTTCACCAGGCCTACAGAAGGCCTCAAAGATAAGATTGTATGTAGATTGAAATGGCATTTGCACTGTTCTCCTGCAATCACTCTCCATGGTTCCCTATAGTCCACCATGTCTGGGCATGATACAGGTGTTGAACTCATTTGGCTTGTTCATTCCTGCCTTGGCATATGAAGCATGGATTGAATTCAGCTTCCACAAGCCGATGAGATGTGCCTGTCCACAGGATCAGGATGATATGAGATGCCCAAGTCCAGAAGCAGTTGGCCATCCTCTCAGTACATCATGTGTTTCCAGTCCAAGGTAGGAATCTCCTGCTAGAGGGTGACCAAAGGATTTATGGAACAACCTCTGACTGTGATAGTATTAAGTTTGATACCCCTGGCATCCATGATGAAAAAAAAAAAAAACAATCTGAAAGCATCAAGATGACCGTCATCACTTTGAGAGATGAGTAATCACATGTGATGGACGAAGTTTTCAATCGTGATGAAATCAAGAGTGAGAGTCCTAGAAGTTTTGAGCTGGTTGTTGACCATAGCCTTCCACTTCCACTCCTCATATGTAAAGTCACAGTATTCACATATTTCTTGGGGACAGGTTGCCCTGATTGCAGGAAACAAAATTTGAGTGAGCCAGACTGTTTGGACTGCAGATGGAGAGTTGGGGTTCTTGTGCATCATTTGTGGAAATGAGACATAGAAGTTCACACTTCCAGAGTTATCTCCTGGCTGAGTGAAATGGATGTGGGGAATATTGCTGATAGTTATGGATTTGATGAACCACTCAGACCTTGTGCCATTCTCTTGGTCTCTCTCTGACTGGGGCCAGAGAATTTCCACCTCCCAATGATTGTTCTTCAGAATAGATGGTTTGTTGCCAAAGTATTGTTATAATATGAATATTTTCAAACTTTTTCGGACTTGTCATTTCACTTTTACCAGTCACATGACTAGTGCACGTGATTGTGAGAAACAATCAGGTGACCATGGTCTAGACCTAATTATGTGACATACCTCATGGTTTTAATCTCTGTCTCTTTCACACCTTATCTATTCCCACACTTATTTCCATCCCTTCTCTCACGCTGTCATTCACACAAATACTTCTTTCATCATACCTTGCTTAGTAATTTATCTCACGCACTGCATGGTCTGTGCGCACTCCTGTAACATATATAAGCTAGACACATATGACTGGATTCCCCAGTCTAATCCACTTTGTTTACCACCTCTGGTCATTGCCTGGTGTACATCCACCTTGTAGGCCAGTGTTGAACATGGGTGAAAGCTCCACATACTTTTGTGCCAGAAGCTGTGTACTCTGCGAGACATGTCGTCCTGAGCCTTGTGGATTGTCGTTCGCAATAGTTCATAACACTTGGATTAGACTGTCATACACAATGCTTGGGTCCCAGAGCTAAGGGAACAAGAGGTATCACCACTTGACGGTGATGAGTAAAGCACTCGCCGAAATGCTTGCATATATGGTCATCTGCCATCATAAATACGGATAACGTTGCTGCCAGGCATAGTACACAAGCCCCCATTGTCTGTTGAGTGCCTAACAGTCCATATCCTCTTCGACGCTACAAGAGGCGGGTTCGCGTGATCACCCGTAACATCACGTCTGATGAGGGCAGTATTCCCCCTGCCGTAGCCAGGTGTATCCGGTTCCTCCACTTCTGACTTCTCTTTATGTAGTTTTTCTTTTTTAGTTTTTTCTACGATAGGTCGCTGCGGCCACCTTTGGATTTGCCGACGAAGGAGGAGATATTACCTTTGATTGAAGAAGTATTTTTTACGGTCTCAAGTTTGTAGGTTGCCCAGAGTCTGGTTGGAAGATACCAGGCAGTAAGCAACTGAAAGAAGAATTCAAGCTGTCTCACATCGAAAAGCGCACAGAAGCACTATCATTTTTTGTTTCTCATCATTGCCTTGAACACCTCCGCCCCTACCTTCACCCCCACTCCTCCCTACATCCTATAATCTGTTATGTCGGGAACTATCAACCTCGATGATCTTGTCCAGCGCCTCGCCGACTTAAATGTCGACAAAGAAAAGGCGAACATGACCAAAAAGATCGCTGACCCTGAGAAGTGGGATGGTGACAGGAACATATTTCACATCTGGTGGGTGCACATGCGACTGTGGGTGGATGCCCAGTCGTGGAAATCAGATAAGCTCCAAACAATAGCTGTCCTGTCTCGTCTAGAGAAGAAAGCCGAGGGATTCACCCAAATCACCCTCGAGAAGTACCTTGATGATGAGACAACAGAAGTCAGAAATGCCTCGAATGTCGTTACCGGGGTAAAAGGAGAAGCAGCTTGGCCAGCCTGGGTCTTGCTGCAACAAGAAATAAAGGTGTATTTCCGGATCAATATCCTCACCCATGAGTCGCTCCGTAAGCTCGAGGCTTTACACCAAAATGGGCACCCAATTGACCTCTTCCTGCAAAGGTTTGAGGTCCTATGAAAGGAAGCCGGCATCGAGGACTACCATGCATGCTCGCTCCTCAAAAAGGCAGTCGACTACCATGTCTACAAAAGGGTGACTCTCAATTGCCCTCACCTCCTGTACGAGGAGTATGACGTGTTGGCCAATGCCTGTCGACAAGTTGGACGAGCCATGGAGCAGCTCGCTGTCGAACATGGCCCTCCTACCCGCTTCCCCCGGCTCCCTTCTTCTCAGCCCAATGGGCCGTATCATCCACCATCCGCTTCCCCGCCGTCATGTCCCCAGTTTATGGCAACTGGAATTCAACCGGGCCATGGTGCTCCCATGGAAATAGGAGTGCAGCAGGCTGCACCGGGACCTCGTCCCGACACAAGGACCTGTTTCCTTTGTGGGAAACCTGGGCACATCAAGCCCAATTGCCTGTCGAACCCATACCGACGACCCCCCCACCTCAGGTCAGGCAGCAGTGGACATGGGACTACAACCAAGGTCGTTATGTTCCGCCTCTGTTTGAGGGATATCAACAGGCGCAGGTCGCCCAGCATTACACGGGTCGTCCTCTCCCAACTCCACCGGTGGTCCCTCCCGCAGCACAAGCAGGGGTGCAACAAGGTTTTGTCTCGGAAGAAGTGGAAGCTTACTACTGGGACAAGTTCGAAGCAGAAGCTCAGCAAAGGGCAGCCGACACTTTAAAAGGGAACAGCATGTGAGGGATGAGGGTCTTCACATGCCCGGACCTAGTTCTACAAATAGTTCTTCTTTGGTTGATTGTATGGACATAGATTTTCCTCTTTCTGACCTTTCGGTTGTATTACGTACTTTGTCCTCTTCCGTCAGAGCGTCTCAATTAAGTGTGGCACTGGAAATAAATAATAGTGTGCTTAATTCTCTGAATAGACAACAAAAAATTCCTTCTATTTATAAACCCCTCAAAGTTTTGATGACTGCTATGCACTGTGGCATGACTTTGTCATTCGGCGGAGAGTTCTTGCTTGAGACAGTCATCATGTGTCAGCAGAATGGTCACTGGGAACACTACCGGTTCAAAGCTCTCTTGGACTCTGGTGCTACCCACACTTTCATTGATTAGGACTACGTTTTACGTCATGGAATCCCTTATTATACCTTAGACAACCCGATTAAGATACATAACACAGATGGATCCGAAGGTGCTATTGGCCAGATTTGTCACGTGGTATCTTTGATCGTGGAAGTCGCAGGACATTATGAAACATTAGACGCTTATATATCTAAATTGGGTACTCACCGGATGATCATTGGGTATGACTGGCTTTACCACCATAACCCTGAGATTGACTGGACCCAAAAGACAATTTCTTTCCCACATTGTACTCAATACTGTAAAATTATGGGCACAGAGCATGGCACTTCTACTTTCTTTGCACCAGAGCCCGCCCACATTTGTACTATAGAAGAAGGACTCGCTGACCAGGTTCCTCAGGTCTATCATGAGTTTCTCAATGTCTTCTCAGAAAAAGAATCTGAGAGAATGCCAACAAGAAAGCCTTGGGATCATGCAGTAGATCTCAAGCCAGACTTCATTCCGAAGAAGGGTCAGGTTATCCCACTATCCAACATTGAAATGGAAGAAGTCCACGTGTTCATAGACAAGGAACTCAAAAAGGAATACATCAAACCTTCGAAATACCCACAGACCTCGCCAGTCTTCTTTATTCCCAAGAAAGACAGCAAGAAGCGAATGGTCATCGACTATCAATATTTAAACAAAGGTACTATAAAAAACTCTTATCCGCTCCCCTTAATCCCACAGCTTATTGATCGGCTCAAAAATGCCAATATGTTCATGGCTCTTGACTTATGTTGGGGCTATAATAATGTACGAATCAAGAAAGGCGATGAATGGAAAGGTGCCTTTGT
>JBBPRF010000540.1:0-20721 GCA_038092875.1 Lanmaoa pseudosensibilis | reverse complement strand
CATGAATTCTTCACCGCCCTCAGTTCAGCTACGCGTCGCGGGACTCTGCGACGGATCAGGCTTCTTTCCCTCGGCCTGAGAAGACATGGAATATCTTCGCAGCCTGTTAACTTCCAGGTGCTGAGCCCACTGATGACCTTCAATCTTCACAAGTTCGATGTCAACATTAACAATTCGGTTTCTCTGAATGACGATGAACTTGCTCGGCTTGTTCAAGGATGGCCTGATCTGGAGACATTCAATTTCAACCAATGGAGCGGGTGGGACTATGCATCACCCTTCCAGGTCCCGACACTGAGGGGTCTATTGCTCTTACTCGTACGATGCCCAAAGCTGCGTAAACTCGGGATGTGCGTCGATGCCAGGAACATCCCACCGTTATCAGAGGACGAGTCATTGATCCGTAACACGGCCATCACGATGTTGTCCCTCGGGAATTCGCCCATTGACGAGCCAGTCGCAAGCGTTGCGCAATTTCTACTCGAGCACTTTACCTCGCTGATCGTCTTGCCGGCGTGGCCCCCTACCAATGGCCAACCGTGGCACGAGTACCAATGTATGTGGCAGGAGGTCAACACGTACATTCGAGAGATCAACGGTCGGGCCTCGAGTCCAGAGTCGAGTGATGATGAGATGGAATAATGTAACTAGTTTCTCTACAAGATGTATACTAGTAGTAGGCTAGCAATTTGTACGGTAGTCGAGGTTTTCCACGGTCGCGACAACGCGTTTCGGGATTACCACAATCTACTGCAGGACACCGACTAATCAACATGTCCGATAAGCGGAGAGCAGAGATCGAGGCCAAGCGGGCCAAACTCGCAGAGCTCAGAAAGGCCAGAGCGGATAGACAACGCGCCGAAACCGAGAGACGTCAGTCCGAGGTAAACTGTACCGCTCCAATTCCGTCTCTTTTGGCATCTAACGTTCGACGTTTCGTAGAGCGCTGGGCCATCCACCGCCGCGCGTCGTGATGTCGATGACCTCGTCAACGCGCTCGTTGGAGGTAGCAGGGGAGGTTTTGACAGTACCGGGGACGCCACGCCCTCGTCTTCGTTGCCTGGCACGCCGCCTCGTCAAAGTGTCCTGCTTCATTCGACTTTATCGCCGTCTGGCCGCGTCAGTCGACAGAGCGATGTGGGTTCGGATAGGCACAGTATGGGGACGACGATGGCGACATCTACAAACTCGGCGACGGACCATGTCGTGGAGAGGTACGTTGGTCGTTTGCCTTTTTGTTTGCGGTGATGGGTAGGTTGTGATGGCACACTCCTTCCCTTTTTAGGACTTTGACTCCCCGGTTCATAGATCTCATTGACGTGGAGCAAGAGCTTTTCGAGCTTCCGCAACGCGTACGTTTCTCGCCCCTGACTATGCATTTCGCAATCTCATGAAGGGCGAGAGTATAGGAACGAGTGATCTATAATAAAGAAGTTCAAACCACGGCCGTCGAGCCCGAAACTCCTTCCATCTCCGAGGAAGACATCCGGCAACAGATACTACGCGAGCGCGAGCGCGAACTGGAAGCAGATCGCATTGCTCGGGAAAGAGAGCTAGAGGAAGAGAGTGTACAACTCGAGAAAGAGATTGAGCAAGAAATTCGAGGTTTGAGTGGACACTTTTGAGTTGCAGGACGCTACTCATTTGGTTTGCACGCGCTCGATCAGACCTGACGGAGGAGGAACGGGCAAGCATCCTGACTGCGCCCGAATTCCTTGATTTCGTCGAGCAGTCGTCAAAGATTGTTCAGCGGGCGTTGAATGACGGGTATGATTACATTCGTGATTACACCATTGGTACTGAAACAAACGGGTAAGTCTTCATGTTGCCCAGTGTACAAGGTAATAACCGTTGTCTGTAGTGACGATTCAGAAGGCAAACGAGTCAAACGCGTCTGCGCATTCTACGATGAACGCTATGGGAAGAACCGTTCGATAACCGATATTGACTGGTCACCCAAGGTCAAGATTTCGTGGTATTTGAGACCTGGGTCTAATCCAATTCCAGTATCCTGAACTTAGTGTGGCATCGTATAACAAGAACCCAGCTGCCTTGAACGAGCCTGATGGTATTGTTGCAGTCTGGAATTTGCACTTGCTGGAGAGACCAGAGTTTGTGTTTCATTCGCAGGTTAGCAAGCCCTGTATGCAATTGACCGTTGTGCTGATGGTGTGATGAATGACAGTCGGATGTCTTGTCCGTTACGTTTTCACCGTTTCATTCTAATCTTGTGTTCGGTGGCACGTACTCGGGGCAAATATTACTCTGGGACACGCGATCAAAGCATTTGCCAGTGCTGAAGACGCCATTGTCTGCAGCTGGGCATACACACCCTGTGTATGCGATGCAGATGGTGGGTACACAGAACGCACACAACCTTATCACGAGCAGTACAGATGGGACGGTCTGCTCGTGGCTTGTCGACATGCTTGCACAGCCACAGGTAGTAGTATTCGGAATGCGTTGTGCAGGACGGACAAGTGACGTTTATTATGCAGGAAACGCTAGAGCTGATCCACGCAGGGCACAACAAGACTGGGGAGGTGGCGGTGACTACACTCGACTTTCCTGATAACGAAACGACGACGTTTTGGGTGGGTACTGAAGAGGGGAATGTTTATCAGGCGAACCGATATGATCGGGCTGGGGCGAAAGCAGGACTGAATCAGTACGACATCTACAAAGGCCATGCAGGGCCGGTTATGGGGCTTGACTTCCACCCGCTGGTGGGACCGGTTGACTTTTCTGATCTGTTCCTGACTGCTAGCGTGGACTGGACGGTGAAGCTATGGCGGGCCAAGAGTCTTGCGAAGCCGTCGACGGCCGGGCATGCGATTGGACCGATCTATTCGTTCGACGAGGCGGATGACTACGTGTACGATGTGAAGTGGCATCCCACACACCCAGCCTTATTTGGGACAGTGGACGGATCGGGCAAGTTTGACTTGTGGAATCTAAACACAGATACAGAGGTGCGTGGTGGATTGGCTTGGCAGTGATGCGCGGAGCTGAGTAGATATGCAGGTACCCGTGGTGTCTACAAGTGTTGTATCGGGACGCGCGATCAACAAGGTGGAGTGGGATCGGAAAGACGGACGGCGGGCCGCACTTGGGGGGAGCGACGGGAAACTGTATGTGTATGATATTGGGGATATGGCGCTTCCGCGAGAGTCAGAGTGGGCAGACTTGCAGAAGACGGTTGCGGGACTGACGGGAGTGGGGCAGACGAATGGGGTTGTTGATGGAGAGGGGGCACGGATCATTGCTGGGCGATGATTCCGTTGCGGAGTGCCGATGGCGACCAGTCGAGTAGAATGATCAGATCTTGTTGTCAACTGTTATTTCGTTATGTTTGCCCTCTTCAAATCTATTGCCAGATATTCTTCTCTTCTCCGTCCCCTCCGTCCCATCCACTCCGCAACAATGGCCACAACAAACAGAAACTTCGTTCAGGTATGAGCCATCCCCGTCCACCCCCTCTCCCCGCGTGCTCATCCCGTACAGGATCCACACAAGTGCGTACTCCCATCCACGTCCCACTGACCACCCCGCGCTTATTCAACAAGGCTCTTGCTGTAAGTCCCTTCCCGTTCGACCTCGCGCAGCTCCCCATCCCGATCCCAGCATTCCCGGCCCGATCGAAGTATCCAATGAGGTCTGCTCTCCTCTCTCTCCTCGCCTCCCTCCTTCACCCTGCATCTCTAGGTCCTCTTTGCAAATACCCACCCGTCCATGTCCCACATGTCCCTCGATTTCGCCGCCGCTTTCAGGGACTGCGTCCGCATGACCAGGTCCGCTACCTTTGCACTGTCCATGTTCATGCTCGCTCATGTACCGACGGTCTAGGCGTGTCTTGAATACGCATGATGGTCAGCCTTTCTTGATCGCGGGCTCAGGCACCCTCGGTTGGGATCAGGTTCGCCCTCCATCCCCCTTTCTCGCACTCGGCTTGACTTTGGCCAAAGGTGTCAGCCAACCTCGTTGAACCGGACGAGGACGTCCTCCTCTTGAACTGCGGGTACTTTGCCGAGGGATTCGTCGACTGGTTGGTCTTGCCACATTCACGGTTCCCAGTGCAACGATAACCTTGCTATCGTCAGCTTGCAGACCTACGGGGCAAAGGTCGACCAGCTCAAGGCTGAAGTCGGTGGGACGGTCAAGCTGGCTGACGTCGAAGCCGCTCTCAAGCAGAAAAAGTACAAGCTCATCGTCGTCACGCATGTGGACACTTCCACAGGTACGTTGCCACGTGATCTCTGCATCCTCGTTTCATTGACATGCATCATAGCTGTCCTCTCGGATATCAAAGCCATCGGAGAGCTGGTTTACGAAGTCTCACGAGAGACACTGGTGCGTGACACCTACCGCTAGTAGACCACAAGTCCATCTAGCACCTCCAGGTTGTCGTCGATGCTGTCTGTTCCGTTGCGAGCGAGGAGATCAAGATGGATTCCTGGTTAACCGACGTCGTTATAACAGCCAGCCAGAAAGGTCTCGGCACTCCACCTGGTCTCAGCATAGTCGTAGCAAGCCGGAAGGCTCTCAAAGTATGCCTATGATTCCCATTTCTTCGTCCGCTTCTTACACTCTCCCTGTCTAGGTTCTTGAGGACAGATCGACACCCGTGAGGTCGTACTACGCTAACTGGAAAAAGTAAGGCTATTGTTCTCCCTTTTCCTTGTCTCATTTCTTTCGACCGTAATTTTAGGTGGCTCCCTATCATGCAAGCATACGAACGCAACACCCCTGCCTACTTTGCTACCCCACCCGTCAATCTCATCTACGCCTACCGTGCCTCGCTCACTCAGATCACTCAAGGTCCTATATCTCTTCAAGATCGACTCCAAGCACACAAAGATGTCAGTAGACGCTTCAGGAAAGCTGCAGAGGACCTTGGGTTCAAGAACGTCCCTCTAAGCGAAGAAATTTCAGCCAACGGCATGACCGCCGTAAGTCGCTTTCCTGCATCCCCCTTTCCCTGCAATCACTCATCCGTTGTATCTCTCGAACAGCTCTACTATCCTGAGGGAATGGTCGCGAGTGACATCATACCTCGTCTTTTGAGGAAGGATATCGTGGTCGCTGGTGGTATACATTCTAGTATCAAAGGTCCGTCGAGAAACGATATAGGCATCTCCTACCCCTTCGTCGACTAACGTTCACCCTTCACAGACAAGTATTTCCGTGTCGGGTACGTCTCTTCATCTTGCGTACTTGATGATCCCAAACACTGACAATTATTTCCCTAAACAGACACATGGGTGTCAGCGTCGTCGAGCCCGAGCGAGGTGATATTGACAGGGTCTTGAAGGCGTTGGAGGAGGTACTCAATGAAGCGAGAAATGCCAGGGCAGCATTGTGTAGCTCGTAACTACACCACATGACCCCAGCCCTGCGGTATCTACATACTATGACATATCGGGTTATTCTCATACGTCTTGGAATCAAAACGAAACCCATAGAAGCATGACTGCATGACCTGTGACCAACCTGATACACTTTTCACAGCAGGCTAAACGCTTTGGAGAATGCCACAACTAAGTGTGTACATGTGGGCAACCCTCTTGATGCCCCGGTGCGCCACATCACAAGGAGAACACCATTGCAAGAATGATATCTCCGAAAAACTCGACGTGCCTTTTCGCACCAGGCCCCCTAATGGTTGTGTTCAAAAACATTTGCAACTTAATCTTACAAAAAAAAACCCATCAAAGGTACACACGCGCGATCACGCTACACTGATTTCCCTATGTTCGCCTTCGCCTCCCGCTCTGTCATACCACAATTTCCCTTCGGTACTCGGTGCGATGTATCCAGCTCTAATTACAAAGTCGCCAAAGCGCTCGCCCTCGTGACGTTCGAGCGCATATCTCTTGATCATGGGCTTAAGGATCGCCAAGATCTCGGGCTCGGACACGGTCTCGCGGTATATCTTGTTGAGCCGTTGACCATGGTACCCGCCACCAAGGAGCATCGCGTAGCTGCCTTGAGCCTTTCCGACGAACGCCACCTCTGTGAGATGTGAATCAGAAAGAAAAAGGGAAACGATGGTTAAAGGCAAAAATGTCTCCACATACCAGCAACGTAGGGTCTGGTACAACCGTTCGGGCAACCAGTCATACGCATGACGATGGAGTCGTGGCGCAGACCGTTCTCTTCGCATATCTTTTCTACTTTATCGATGAGCAACGGCAAGTACTGCAAGTGAAACGGTTTTGAGACACGACTGTCCATCCATTATAATAATAACTCACCCGCTCGGACTCAGCCATGGCGAGACCTAGATATATGTCTCGTTAAATGACGAACAAGCGGCAAGGTAAAAACAAGGAAAATACTTGCCGCACGTAGGGAACGCCACGCAAGCCGACGCCGAGAGCCGCAATCCCGAATAATTGAGGTTGTCGAGCTTGTACGCGGCGAGCAACGTCTTGATCCTCGGGACCTCCAGAGGAGGAATCTCAGAAATGATGAGATGCTGGTTCGTAGTCAGACGGAACGTGCCCTTGTGGACTTTAGCGATTTCACGAAGACCAGTTTTGAATTCCCGTCCAGGTTCGTCTTGGATGCGTCCATTCTCGATGAAGATCGTCACATGGTGCCTGCCGTCCTCACCGGCAGTCCAGCCAAAATGGTCTATGTTACTTTCAAAGGAATACGGACGAGCCGGGGCGAGCTCAAAGCCGAGGCGGGACTGTACTTCATTCTTGAAGTGGTCAAGACCCATGCGATCAATCGTATATTTCAAACGAGCGTTCTGCTTCGGAGGTCAGAATTCGGTCATGTGAATATTCAGCAATCGTTTTCACCTTTCGACTATGGGTGAAAATCAGCGAGAGAACGTTGTTACAGGAGCATGGAAACTCACTCGGCGCGATTCCCGTTGTCCCGCTGGGTTAGCATGACCGTTTCTGCCACGAGTGGTCCCTGCTCAACAGTACAGAAACCAATGACGTCGCCAATGCGAGGGTACGTCTTCTTGTTACCGTGGGTCACACCCATACCACCACCAACTGTGACATTGAAACCTTCCAATTCACCATCTCCGTCGACGATAGCAATGAAGCCGAGGTCATTTGCAAAGACGTCGACGTCGTTGTAAGGGGGAACGGCAACTGCGATTTTAAACTGGATGGGAATCAATTGCTGACCGATCACTGAAGGAAATATGCAGACCTTGCGAGGGAGATAGAACTCGCCATATAACGGCTCGAAATCCTTGACAGCTTCGCCAGCCACCATCTTCTTATCCAACCAGATTTCATGATACGCAGTCGTTCTGGGCAGCAAATGGTCGTCGACGAGGTTTGAAAACTCATAAACACGAGAATGAAGCCTTGACAACGAAGGAATGGTAGAGCAGACCACATTACTGGCGAGACGTGAACCACAGATCATTCGATGAGATGGTACAACGTACCGATTAACGTCACCACACGCAGCCAAGGTATCCAACAACACTCGGTTAATTTTTTGAATGGTGGGTTTCAAATGACGTTTGATAACACCGTGGAACTGGAAGGTGGCTCTCGTGGTGATCTTCAGTGTGCCGTTGCCATGTTCATCGGAAATTTGGTCCATCTGCAACCATTGCTCTGGTGTACAAACACCACCTGGCGTGCGCACACGAATCATGAAGCTGTAGGCTGGTTCGACTCCCTGAGCCTGACGCTCGTCACGAATATCCCGGTCGTCCTGCTGGTAGATCCCATGGAACTTGGTAAGCTGAGTGTCGGATGGAGCGAGCGCTCCGGTACTCGTATCCTCCAGACCCTCTGCGATGGTGCCACGAAGGTACCCAGAGGCTGCTTTGATATGCTCGTTCGTAATTGGCTCGGGTTCAGCTTCCGTAACCTGGACGTTGTCCACACCGAGCGCCTTCCAAACCTTGGGTTCCCAGATCTTGTATCCAGTCTCAGGTCCATCAGGGTCATGATCATCTCCCAAGCCGAGATCAACAAGGCGCTCGCCCCCGAGCTGCTCTAGGCGCAAGTCAAGGTCCCTGCTGGCTTTGTTGTAATAATGAGCGTCTTCGTGTCGAGGCCAGTAGTGGCTATCTCCGAGGCCAAAGACGGCGTATCGCAGCTTGGCAAAAGGCTTTTCATTACGAAGTACAGCAGCGTTCAAGGCTCTGAGAAGCTGGCGTCCATTTTGAGGCGGTTCACCCTGACCGGCGACGGAGGTCACGAATGCAACATATTCCTCTTCTACGAGGCTCTGGATGGTCATCGAATCGAGGGTCCCAATGGTGACCGACATTCCTCTCGCCTTGGTGCGGTTGACGAGTTTCTTGGCGTACTTTTCGGCTGTGCCTCCGTCCGAAGCGTATAACACGAGAAGGGGTGGTGTGTCAAGTGCGACAAGCAAACCTTCATAGGCCTGCTGGGCCTTCCGCCTACGGGCCTCCTTGACGGTCTCACCCAAGCTGCTGACGAGCTCGCTGGCTAACTGAGGCTTGGGGCGAACGAGCTGGGAGAGATGGTTTTTCCGATCAAGGAATTGCTGCAGGTCATTCTTGACAGCATCAGAGTCGAGAGTGAAGGGTTCTTCCCCTCTGGCCTCCTTGGTGGGGTCCCAGCGATACAAAGGCCAGTAACCCGAGTCAACTGCAAGCTTAGTCTCCTTCAACAGCTCAAGCGCCGGAGAGTTCTCCCCGTGGTAAGGAAGGTAGGCGAGGACGACCGACGGGCCGTTGTGCCTGTCGGCTTCCATCACGGCCTGTAGGACCTGTGCGTATGAAGAGTACACAGCGACACAGGCAACGTAGACATCTCCATGATTCATGGCGTACAAGCCAACATCCTGTTTGCGGCGGTGCGGATCGGCTGCGTTTCGAGACGAATATGGCAGAGTGTCTAGGATGAGAATGTTGATGTCGAGGCCAGAAGCTATGGCATGGTGCAAACCCGATGAGCCAAGATCGTAGGCCCAGGCATCCGAGCCAAGTATCCACCTTGACTTCGAAGGGAAGTAAGCTTTCAACGCAAGGATGCGCTCGACGAGCACGTTGGAAAGTTGGGAAGATTCTAACGCTGCAGTTACTTGAGCACCAATAGCACGGCTCTTCGAGCTGTCGTCCTTAACTTGTAACCACTGAGCAAGAAGTCTGTGCAACTCGGTACTGAGTTCCTCAACCTCCATCAACTCCTGTACAGAGCCGATAAGCTGAGCCCGCCGGTCCAATTGGCCTCTGACCCGACCCAACGCATACTCAGGACTGGTAGCTATGTCACCCTGTGTAGGAACCAGCTCAGGAGAGTTTGAGATCTCCAATCGTGGACCGAAAACGTGAGACAAGATCTTGGTGTACGAAGACTCGTGCTTTGGAATGTAAGGGACTGGAGTGTGTGACGGAAAAATGGCATCGTTTTGGAGGTGCAGGGGGGATGTAAGGGGAATGTTGCTCGTGGTGTGGATAAGCTTGAGCGAATTGGGCCGGCTGACTTGCTCGACATTACTGAACCGAACGCTCTGAACAGATACCTGTGAGTGAGCCTGGCGCTCCTGCAGTGCGTCGATGATGTCGAGATAAAGTGGTGTCCATTTAGTGCTCGAACGGTGGAGCTGCTCGAGTACGAGCACACGAGAAGCTGAGAGGGGAACAGCGCGCAGGATATGGGAAGGGGAGAGAGGAGCAAGCAGCCTAACAGAGACAAGCGACACACCGCCGATCTCCGAAATGCTGGGAACATTTCCAAGGACGAAGATGACTGTGTTTGGATGCTCGTCACCATGAATCGTCAAAGGAAGGCAGGGTCGATGGGTGCGAGCCAACGTGGACAATGCAGCGGATTCATAAAGTCTGTACAGAGCCGAAACGGGCTCTGGTGTCTGGGTATACCTTTCCAATCCCAGGTCGTTGAGACCTTTGTCAACGTCATCACCGGTGTTGTTGGTGTTGTTAGGGACATTCTTTCCACTCGCTGAGAGTGTGACCTTTTCGGAAAGCAGGAACGGTTGTACATCCTCTTCGGTAATGTCTACGATTGGACCATCCGCTAGTTCATAAAATACGCGCACAACTGCCTTTTTCTCTGTGCGGGCAAGGCGAGAAGCAAGAAGGGCGTTATCATGGGCCTCTTGAGGTGTATAAGAAATCACGAAGAATGGGAATGCAGACTGGAGGAGGAGGACGTCTGACAAATCATCCTTGACTGCAAAGTGGAGGACAACCGGGAAGGAGGAGAGCTCTGTAGCAAGGAGTACGAGACGGAGAGTTGTTTGGGACGTGACAGAGGAAGTGAAGGAAGCTAGCGGTGTGCCGGACGCAACCCGGAGTATGGACACACCCGGATCACCGCCCGCAGGGACGGATTGAACGGTTGGTCGATGAGTGGATGAATTTGAGAGGGCCTTGTAGGACTCGGCGAACGGCGATGACACGGAGCCAAAGGGCTGGGTATGGAGGACGATATCAGAGGTAAGAAAGGCTACCCGGGTGACTGTCTGGATCCCGGCCATGGCTGACGGAAATGGTGAGCTCGACGTGGGGGATGATGAGGAAAGACAGACCTCGTAATTGCGAAGCTAGGATGGGAACATGGATATGCACCAGTGGGTCGAGCGTGTCAGTATTAACTGGAATTGCTCGTGAGCACATCACCCCATCGTCATCCCTGTCAATTCGGAATAAAACTATAAAACTTTGATAACATAGTCTGGTGACCAGACCGTATCTATGAGCAAGCCGCGTCTAGATACGGTCTGGTCACCAGGTCAGTCATAATACTCAAAGTAGTAGTGGAAACCTGCCATGGCCGACGGCGGGAAACATTGAGACAAGCGGGCGAACAGAACTGGACCACGTTCCGTATGGGCGACTACGAGATACGTACTACGGGGACAAGAAGGACTAACTATTTCTGGCAACAAGGGCAAAGCCCGGGTTTGATCGATTGATCTTCATTTAACTTTTGCTTGCACTCTCTGATACTATGTGTTCCTCCTTCTGTATGACATCTGATCATCTTGGCAAATTCTGATTGTACATTGTCTCATGTGTCTCATTCTTGCTCCGACTTTCGTGTACTTGTCGCCACCGTCAAACTCTGTTGCGTCCTTGTCATTCCCAGACTAAATATGTTTGCTACCGACACTTCATGCATCACAACATTGCCCTGACTATCAGAAACGGACACCGGAACGTCGGTGCACCTCACGCTTCCAAATCAATTGTAAAACAAGGTTCCTGCTGACGAAGTTCAGCCGTACTTCTAGTATACAAGTGATCTACTCCGGACGTGCAGTGCGAAACAGGCATTATCTCTATAGTAATCTATCGTAGTAATCGTGTGTAAACGATGGTGGACGACACCGGTCGGGACAGGTTTTTTTTTTTTTCATTGCAACACGGGTCATGCACAAAGCAGCCTGTTGGCGAAAAGTTCGAACAGAGCGGTCGTTGTGAAGCGACTGCCCAACATGAGAGTGTCGACAGGGGTGGTGCACAGAGTGAATGTTGTGGAGCAGCTGCACAGCATGGTGGGGTGGACATTTGGTTGCCAATAGAGGTTGTGCACGAAGCAGTCCGTTGGCAAAAAATGTCGAAAAGAGGGGACATTGGTTGTGGGGAACAGCCGTACAGCGATGGGGCCGACATTTGGTTGCAATACTAGGGGATGTGCACGAAGCAGCCCGTCAGCGGAAAGAGCGGTCATTGTGAAGCGACTGCCCAACATGATAGCGTCGACAGGGGTGCCAGTGCACAGAGCAAACGTTGTGGAGCAGCCAGGGTAGACACAACAGACACCGAGGGTTCATGCTTTACCTATAGAGACGAGTAACACTCAAAGTTGACAAAGTAGTACATAGCTACACCCGTACTCCTCATGTAAGCCCACCAATCAACTCTGCTGTGCTGTGAGATCCTTCAGATAGTAATGTGCCCTTCCAAGCATCCAGATTGTAAACGAAAATTTGAAGTTGGGGTACGAGATCATGCAGTTCTTGTTAAACACGCCCTCGATTGCTTCTTGTGGCCACGATCCATCCTGTTGAGCAGCATCTCAGCACATGAACGTGTTTCACAATCCGACTATGAGAGCCATCATTTCTCACTGGAAGCTGTCGCGACATGACCAACTTGACTGCCTTCTCGATGGGTTGCGCATGCGGGTACCTAGCGTACATGAGAGCCATGGCAGCCCAACATGTCTGCACAACCTGAGTATCTTCGTGTTCAACCCAGCGGTTGAGTTCGCAACTCTACAAACCAAGCACATGACAGGTGGGTATGAGTCAGCGTCCGTCAAATACGAGGGTATAGGGACAGCTGACCTTGTAACTTTCCCCCCACCCTCCGTCCTCTCGTTGTTTCGAAAGCAGAAACTCGCACGCACGTCGGACGGCAGGGCTATTCGCGTAGTACTCCCCGCCAAGAGCTAAACTCTCCAGCGCAAATTGGGTCGCATAAGTGAAACAGATCCCCCACGATCCGAACCAACCACCCTCCGGTTTTTGCACTTCGTGAAGCCATTTTATCGCCTCCGTAATCGTCCGCCTGGCAATGTTAACTAAAACTCTCCCGCTGGGTGAAATCGGCACGACTTACCCAATCTCTGCTGCGCGGTAGTTCGGATAATGTTTCCTGAAAATGGACAAGGACGTTATCACAGAAGTTGTGCATTCTGGGTAACAGAACTCAGTCATGATATCCCCTGTGGGAAGTCGAGATCAGTTCGACGACATGATCATACCAGCACACCGTACCAAAGACCTCCGCAGCATTGAGCCACTCCAACCACTTGGGTCCCCTCACAAGCTCGTAGCTTGCGTAACCGCCGTCGCCGTTTTGCATCGAGAGCAGTGTGTCGACAGCGTCGAAGAGCCGATCATCTGAGATGACCTTTTCTGTTCCTCTAAAAGTTATACTAAGCGGGAGGGTCATTTCTAACAATCAGGCAGACATACTCTACCTGGTTCTGGAGGTACAAGACCGATTTGAGACCCTCTCCCGTGCAGTCACTGACGGTATAGCCTTGTTCTTTCGTGCTGAACGGCCACGCCCCCTTGGATCGGTGACGATAAGCTGTCTCATAATGCTTCGGGTTCTCTCGAATTTGACAGATATCCAACCACCCCAAGGCCATTCTCAAACTCTCCTTGTTTTCCGGCTCTTCTGCGAGGCCCGTCTCAACCAGTGCCTGCGTGATGAATCCAATATCCCAAAGCTGGCTGCCATTCGTCCCACACATCATCATGCCTTCTGCACCAAGCCACATGAAATCAGCACGCTTGATGGCATGCTGATGATATACCTCTGTGTCGGGACCGTCAACGGCGAAACGACACAACAAGTTCATCATCTTGGAAACAGGACCAAGGGTCTGGTATTCCGTATTCTCGTCCTCATATACGACAAGCTTGTAGGTGCGCTCCAACGCAGCTTTGCGAAGAGAAGGGATGGCGCAGCTCTCGTAGATAGATAGTACGGCATTCATTACGTCCAGGACCGAGGTATGAGGCGAGTAGAGATCGAGAGATGCGACATTGTTACGTTGTGCCGGCCAATATATGCGGTGGTAGTCTGTCGTGTATAGCTCCTGAAGATGAAAGCATTGAGTGTGAGAGCATAGCAGACATCATGGATGTATACTTCGCGAAGGGAACGGATCAAGTCGTTTTCTTCCATCTTGAAGCGAATACCATAGAGATAACTCATCGGTATGTAGACATTACGAGTATGAATCCACCATTTGTGAGGATGAAATGGGGTCCACTCAGGGAAAAGCCTAGAAGCTGTTAACGCAGGGTCTAATATGTATTTGAGTTATTAAACTTACCAAAGCTCGGGAGGGACAGGATTGAATCCTTCCCAATCGTAGACATTGAGGATTGCCAACCAAAACTTTCCCCAAGAGGGGGCACCAGTTGCTCCCCCTGCATGACCCCATTCAATTCACATGGAACCATAGGCACCTAGGGTGAGAAACCTACCTAGGCGGTGAAGGGTAGCCCTTGCCTTGACAGCAACCGGGTGCTCAGCACTCATGCCGAGGATTCGCAAAGCCGTATAGTTAAGGGCAGTTCCGAACACGGTGGAGTGTCCTTCGATGTGTCTAGGGGGATTACACGGTACTCACTTGACATGGAATTGTTTACTCACAGACCCCAACCTCCGTCTTCAGGATGTGCCCGATTTATGAGGTAACGAATCATCTCTAGGCGTTCTTCTTCTTTGAACCCCATACCAGCAGCATAGGAACCGATGACTAGGCCAGGGTACAGGAACATTGGTCCACCATACTCGCCAGCCCAGTGTCCATCATGCGACTGGAGGTGCTTGTAAAAGGTATAACCATTCCGAGCAGCTTCAAGTGGTGTAGTTGCTTCCGGAAGGGCGGGGAGGTTCTGCCGAAGGTCATTCGCGGTTCATCGCGTGTATCACACACGGACGAATACTTACAAGAGGTTGACCCGTCCAGTACTTGTCTATATGGTTCTGGGGCCACTTGTTGCACTCTTCGTCCGTCTTCAGGTAGTGCCAAGTGTGGCGACCCCCATCGTTTACAAGCAGCCTCCACCGAGAATAGTCGGTAAAGGGTTTTTCGCCAGACTCTGGAATGTCGAGCGGGGAGTACATTTTTGCGAGCTGGACGGCAGACATGAAGATGGTGGTTTCGAAGAGAAGGCGAATATTTAGCGTTAGTCAGGCCATAATTTAGTCGAAGGTGTATAGCGCTCCTTGCCAGTGTAGCGCGTGACAAATAAATGTAACTATCGTTTCACTCGGCCATGAGCAGCTTCCGTGACTCGTCGATACTCATCATAGAAACAGGCAAAACAGTTGTCAGGGCTGGCCTCGGCATACAAGAACTTCTGAAAACTCCAACAGTGGTCCGTTGCGCACTTGACTTGTCGCCGATCGGCACTAACCAGGCAAATGCGTCCAGGAAATATCTGCACGCGTCGGTTTGAGACAGACAGTGGGTGAATCCTCGACCAGCTCCACTACAAATGGAAAACAGCCAAGCGGAACCGGAGAGGGTAGTGACTGCTGGCGTCCCCCAGCGTCATTAACCCGCCTCTCCTCGCTCCCCTTCCACACGAGCACCAACGCAAAGGTGAACGACTATCTTGTCGGCGCCCAACTCGACGAAGCACTCGAAGCAGGCCACGACATCCTTGTGTCATGGCCGTTCGTAGACGGCGATATCCGCGATTGGACTCAAGCTGAAGCCATCTGGTGTGCACTCCATGTTTCTGTCGGTGCTGGATGCATTTTTACCACTGAAGCATGCAGGAAACACGTCATTTTTAACCGGCTTCAGATAAAACGCACTCAAAATGAATCTCCAGTCATGCTTTCCATTGCGCCGGGGTTATCTCGCGGTTCGCAAGAGCGGATATGTCAAGTCTTCTTTGAGCGCTTCAACGTAGCAAGCTTTGCGATCGTTGAACGGCCCATGACACAAATATACGCAACTGGGCAACTGAGCGGCGTCGTCGTCGACATAGGATGCGAGAAAACAGATGTATCACCCATATATGACGGCTTTATCGTGCATTCTGCACGGTCTTCGACTTCCCTGGGCATAGGTGACTGTGAAAAGCACCTTGCCAATCTTCTGCGCTCAAACCAATCTGTCATGGCTGCCGCCTCCCCCACCGATTCCCCAAGGGACTCCGAGGCCATACAAGCGTTCCTCCTTGATCTGGTTAAATACATCTGGTCCGAAGGCCACGTTCGCGTTCCGTCAGACGGTCAAATTGCAGAAGTACTAGAAGATGAGGGGGTCACAGATATCGCCGCAGTCCTAGTTGCGGGAAAAGAAAAGGCTGTAATCGAGGCTGGGACAAAGAAGAAAGCTACCGCAAAGGCATCCGCCGCAGAACAAGCACGCGCGAAAGAAATTGAGGCTCTTGACCTCATTACACTGCAGTTCCGCGACCACTCGATTACGTTGGGAAAGGAGCGACATCGATTCTGCGAACCACTTTTCGATCCTTCGCTCCTTTACTCGTTGCCTCAAAAAGACGAGATAGGACCCGAGGACGACCCGCTCTCGTTACAGGATACGGTTGGATTTTCAGTCAGTCAGACCGATGTTGATCATCGATCGTACATCTGGCAAGGACTTTTTGTCACTGGAGACCTAGCAAGCCGCGTCAAAGGTACGTTATCTGCTTTATCCCTCGACCTATACTGAATACCCGTCGGATAGGAATTGGTACTGCGCTGCAGTCACGTTTATCGCCGTTTATTCTTGGTAATCCAGATCAGCATAACGATGTTCAACCTCGATCAATTCGTGTCGTTAGCGTTCCCGACTATTTTGCCGAGTATCGGGAGAAGGGAGACGGTCTTGCAGCCTTCTTGGGAACCAGCATTGTCGCCAAGGTCAATGCGAAACTACCATTCTTCTAAGCCTTGCTGACAGTCCCCGAACCAGATTTCTTTCAACGACGCTCAAGGAAAAAATTTTGTTTCAAAATCGGATTTCGACGAGAAGGGCCCACGTGCTATCATAGAAATGTCACCTGCATTGCTGTAATACATCAGACTTGGCCCATCTGCAGAGCAGCTGAAATGAACGGTTGTTCAACAACTCTGTCGTACTAAGCGGGCCCTCTCATTGGCTGATGAGCCTTTAAGCGATCCCAAAAAGTGTCTTACAGCACGGGGTAGCCGAGCGCAGAGCTGTAGTTTTTACTCCCCGTATGGTAAAGGTCAGGGCATGGGATTGGTTAGGTGACCGGTTACCTAATGCGGAGTTTGTAATTTGTGTGAAAACTGTACAGTTGTTCACCGGCAATCCTCGGCACAGAACTCTACTTCTGTTCAACACCAAAAAAGCCATCCACAAGACAACCGCCACTTCACGACCGCAACTCATACTCGATGGCACCCACTAAGAAATCCAAAGCTGTCAAGTCGACCGAGTCCATTGCGTCTCGTCTCGCTCTTGTCGTGAAGTCGGGCAAGTACACTTTGGGATACAAGTCAGCGTTGAAGCAAATGCGCAGTGGCAAGGGTAAGTATCTTCAGTTGATAAACTCACGGGGACTGGAGCGTGAGGCTGAGAAGGTCCCTTGGCTGACAATCGTTTTCCTCGCCATTTTCCTATGCCACATTCATAGCCAAGCTTGTCTTGATCGCCGGAAACTGTCCACCCCTCCGCAAGTCGGAGATTGAGTACTACGCCATGTTGTCCAAGACAACCGTGCACCATTTCGCTGGCACCAACGTCGCTCTCGGTACTGCTGCTGGTAAACTGTTCCGCGTCGGGTAAGTCGACCGCATGTCTCCTATCGTTGACATCCATCTGACAAGCGATTAGTGTTATGACTGTCACCGACCAGGGTGACTCGGACTTGCTTACTTTCGCCGAAGGTAATGCAGCATAAAAAGGCACAGAATATGACTGGAGCGTGTTTATGATACTCTATGCGAGATTCATGTCACACTGTGGGCTTTTCCAGTACCCTCGCATACGCCGGGTAGTGCTAATCACACTATGCATGAACCCGTATTAGTATTACTGTAAGACCTCAGCGTACCGAGTCGCTCATACGTGCAGGGTATATTAGTGTGTATACCTGATCAAAATAACAAAACCCGCCAAATGTGTGTATAAATTCCCTCTACTTCCCCGCTTTTCTGTGCTCCGCGAGAGTCCCTGCCGCGACCAGACTGTCAACCATGCGTACAAACGCAGGATATAGGATGCTTTGCTCGGGCTCATTAGATCGTATAGGCGGGTAAATTGCCGGCTGAGGACGGGATAAGAGTGGCTCCCCCGTCCGCGGAAGTTTTCTCCGTACCTCGACGTCTACGACTTCGGCTGGTGTGAAGACGTTGCGTAGTTGGGGGGAAGGAAAGTTATCGAATGCGATGGGATTGTCGTCGCTCTCTTCATCCTGTACGTTCAACCGACTCCACTTGCGCGATATACCTTGAGACGCGCTTGCTTGGCTGTGCCCTAGATGGATAGGTGGCATCGAGACGGAAGCCAATAATAAGTCCGTGGGAGTTTTGTAGTGGGGGAGTGGGGGCGGCTGTTGAAGAGGGCGCGGGGGTGCGAGGATTGCAAGTGGCGCCAAAGCATCCATAGATGCACGCGAATCGAGGAGTTCGCGGTGCGCATGTTCGAAATGAGTTTGAAGTTGCTGCATGCGGATGAATGCCTCGTCGCAACCTTGAGGTATGTTTGAGTGTAGTGACAGCCAAATATTGCGACTTTCACGTACCGCGCGCCGGACATCTTAGTGCCACCCTTGACAAATGGCTGAGTTCGACATGCGTCCTCAGGGCCCCTAATGAGCTATGAAGTCGGCCAGAACAACGAGAATAGGAACATTGATACATTCCATCCTGCAACAACAGAACATGGCCACTGAGAGTTGGAAATGGGTGTAAAATGGCCACTTACCTGTTGCACAACACGAGAGCAGTGCCGAAGAAGATGCTGTAAACCAAAACATGCAAGTTAGTAATTGTCAACTAAATTTTCAAGGTGAAAAATGCAATGGTATCTCCTCCAAGAGCTACCAAGTAATCCTGCAGGCAAACCCAGCCACTTCATCAAAGTGCAGGGAAGAGCTGTAGGATTCTGGGTGGCACCTGGGGGAAGTGATGTCTTGTAGAAGAGAAGTCTGGTGCCAGCAACCACAGAAACAAAATAAACAAAGAATTGGCATACTAATCACCTTGGCTAATGTGTCCCAGCTATTGAGTGTGATGGTACATCCCTCCCATTCACACTGCATTGTCTGGATGACACAATGTGCAAGATGGACAACTCCTTCCTTTGACAAGTCAACCTTTGACATATTAGTCTTGGATGATGACATCCAGAAAGAAAGGCATACATTGAAAATACTGGAAAAATCATGTTTTTATTGAGTATCCAAATTGGGATTAGCAGAATACATACATATAAATAAATTAAAAGCAAATTACAAATAAGCACAATATACAACAATGCAGCTTATGTAAACAGTGATATTCTTACTGAATATTGTTGATAAGACCTATTTGTTGAATACTATGGCTGCTTTCACATGTATTTCAATATTTACTATTAATTTGCAAATTTCTATACTAAATTTGAATTCTAATATAAGTTGAAATACTGAGTAATAATTGTAAAATAGTATTGCCTATTTTGGTTTTGGAAACACATGAGTAAAGTTTTGTTATAAAATATTTTTTCAAAAGCCATATATATTTGAATATGACTAACCTATTGAAAATCTAGTGTCTAGCCTGACCTAAATGCCTGTAGATTTTCTTAATTTGTCAGGTGTTTGTTAAACTTTTGTGATCAGTACATATATTTCATTATCACCTACATTCCCTACAAATTTTTTAATATCCTCAGCTTTTTTTTTTTAAAATTCTTTAATCACATTTTTACACTTTTGTGCCCTCAGGTTGGTGGAAATAGTGTTTAAAAGTCTGGTCTAGTTTGGTTTTTTCTTTTCTTTTTTTTGGAAAAAACCAGCCCACAACTGGTTGCCTGATATGACTAAAGCTGGTTGAACCAGATCAAAACTACAAAAAATCAGTTTCTGAACCAAAAAAAAAATAGAGAAAAATAGGGGGAAAAATTAGGATTAAAAGTAAAAGACTACAATTGGGTGTATGGATTGCATTCTGATCTTATATCATGTAGATGAAGTGAACTATATGATATTCATATTGTAAAATAACAAGAAAGCTTGGAGAACTTGAAACAGTCCTAAACTTATAGAAATAGGAAGGAACACAAATATGTATAGTACTTGTACATTGTATTTCATACCATGTACATTCACACAATAGCCCCTAGACCCTAACACTGATACAGCAATTGAGATTGCAAAAGACTAAAGGTTGAAAGTGGTTGATCCTGGGCCTAAAACAGTCCAGTTCCAGTCCAATTCCAGTTCAGTTGTGGTTTTTTTGTGGTCTTTGAACCAGACCTTTCAGATAGGAAAGTTTTGTGGGCTCATTTGAACAATATACAATGACATTTGTCATGTCTACATCATCTGTTAACTTGCTGGGCTTATCTTCAACTAGGTGATTTGGTATGTTCACACTTTCACACCTTATTAGTAAGGAGTTCCTCAGAATATCCAACAAGTATAAGTATAAAGAGAATTCAAAATCACTAGCTAATGGACAATGTTCATGGAATGTAAGAGAAATAAGTTGATATCTTCTCAAAGGATAGGAATAAAATTAAGGAGAAATAAGGATGGATAAATTATAGTAAAGACTATCTAGCCTCAAAGTTGAGGGAATTCAACTATTGAAAGTGCTTGAATTTCTAATGAAATTCTGCTCAGTTCTGATACTTGAATCAAAATATCGAGTGTGCCCATCATGGGTCAAAAATATGATAGGGGTGCATCTTTAGCCCCTGAAAATATTGGATCTCAGTCAATTTAAAGGAAATATAATACATGTTTATCTAATCAAGGTCCAAAATGAGATATGAGGCTTGCAAGTCAGCAAATTTGAACTGGTATTATCTAATCTTCTACTAATTTGCTGACTTGTGACCCTTATGTCTCAATGACAAAACACAAGACACCCCTAATTTTTTTTGGATCTTGATTAGATGAACTACATTTCCTCTGAATTGATTGAGATCCAAAAGTCAATATTTTCAGGGGCTAAAAATGCACCCCTATCATATTTTTGACCCATGGTGGGCACACTTGATATTTTGATTCAAGTATCAGCATTATTACCAGTATTTATATTTTACTTTATCTCAATTTTTATAAGTA
>JBBPRF010000539.1:0-20796 GCA_038092875.1 Lanmaoa pseudosensibilis | reverse complement strand
ATGTGTTTGTAACCTGACAACTGCCTATGGCCTCGTTCCTCGGCCTCAGCCAGGTCAGCTTACAAACACATCCTCTACTTCTCTCCATTGGAACCCTCCTGCTCCTATCTTTATGTCACCAACTTTTTTTTGGAAAAAGGCACCCCACAGCAAATTTTTCATCATGAAAGTCTGATCAAATCACAAAAATTTTCATTGTCATAACCCATCACACAGCCTGACAAATCAGTTGAAATGGTACAGTACATCCAATTAAGTAACACTGTACATTTATCTATTTTAATTCAACTTCCATCACATTCCAAGCCTCAAATCCTTGTTGTCATGCACTTTCACCACTGATCAAATGGAAACAACCAAATCTGTCTGTCATCACCCATCACAAGCACTATCAAATTCATTCAAATAATATCCATGAATTTCGACATTCCTTCCTATATCTATTGCAATAAAAAGAAATAAAGGTAATCAAAAACATAAACCTTCCAACTGGAACCTTAGAAACACCTTTCATTTATAGATGACTGGATTGAAATATATTTGTCACTATGCTCATAGCAAGGTGACTCATCAATGAGTGCTTGTTCAGTCACCTCCGGATAAGCTTGAAGAGCTGGATGGCAAGAGCATCAAAGCATGAGTCATACTCGAAAAGGGTCACCCAGTGAATCCTGCCAACGAGATCCTATGGGCCAAATCCATTAGTGTTGAAGAGCAATCAGGGGGTGCCACACAAGCCAAAGCAATGTTGTCGCACAGTCTTCAGGAATATCCAACTTTGGGTATCCTTTGGCCGATGGCCATTTGGACTGAACCATGGTTGACATGCAAGTCACGGTTGGTGGATGCACTGAAAAAGTTCAAGGATAATGTGATTGTGACATGTACAGTTGCAAGATTGTTTTGGGCTGAGCACAAGGTTGAGAAGGTGCAGCGATGGTTCTTGCGATTGGTGGTGATGGAGCAAGACAGGAATCAGGGTGATCATTGGGCTTGGTGGCTTAAATTCGAGCGACAGCATGGAACTGCAGTGAGTACCCCTATGTGGTTTGTGATGTGGTGGCTCATGGCGCATTAACATTTCTCCTAGGAGTACATTGCAGAGGTTGTTGAACAATGTATAGTTGCTGAACCGCATCATGGGCCAACATGGCAGCCAGTAGCAAAGAATGATAGGAATGTGGCCAGGAGCATGAAGGAGATATTGGAGTTGGTGGTGGAGGCGTTGCATTGAAATGTCTGGAACGTATTGTAGGAGACATTATTTTACATTTACGGAATCCAAGGGGTATACCTAGGCCTAGTCAGTACAATTCAATCAGTAACTTATGAATATTGAATGATCCCTTTGTCCTGCTTCAAAGCTTCGTCCGTAATATCTGTTCTGAACATTCATTTGAATGATCATGCCCAAGACTATGTCTTCCATGAAGGTCCTCTTCTCTTGATGGCAGCACCATTCATTCAAATCTTCAGCCAGGGCGAAGTTCCCACTAATCTTGTACCATTCCCTGCTGCCATCTCAACTGCCTTCAGCCAACGCTCAGCATTAGTCAGCATGACAGATGACTGTCACATGTCACATGTCGATTGGGCCTCTCTTGTTCAACAATTCTATCTATAAGAATTTGACTAACTTTTCATGAGGTTTTGTGGTTGTGTTAACACAGGCCGTAGAGGTGCAAGCAAGTTTGCATTATTGGATCAAAGAGAGATCGAGCGGACCACATGACAGCTATTACTAACACTCAATCTAGGATTCACAGGGCTGACTATTCCTGCCCGAGCCAAGATTATATATTCTATGGATTTATTTCTTTCACAGGCGTCTCCTGAATCATTGATACCCCTCCACGTTGAGCCCCATTAGCGGATGGCACAAAGGCGAACGCACCATTCAGTACAAGATGGGCTATGCTGGGGTCATGTCTGAGGCATGGACATGGATTGAACCTGAAATGCTGGAGGAACACCAAGTATTTTACACTACGCGCCCACCGTTCATTCCTGTCACCACGATCAATGACAGACACCGTGTTATGCTCGACCTGGGTAGGATCGGATATAGCCCTTGAAGGCATAGGAAGGTCCTAAGTGTCGAAGGTTTGAGTGTATTCCACGGACGCGTAAGCGATCTCGTGGTGCAGGGGAATCCACTAGCATGTGAAGTGACTAAGTGGTGAAGTGAGTCGTCCAGTGATCAGGCACGAAGTGATGACGTAGGCATGGAGTATGGATGTGCTGAGGCAATACCGACCATCCCCAGGTTCAAGGGATCTACAGTCACAGAGGCGAACATGTAGCGGGCGATGAGAGACAAGGGATGAAGGAACGAAGGTACAAGGACCTTGTTGATTGCAGAGATGCTAAGGTAAGACAAGGGAGGTCTAAGCTAGGGATCTCTGCTGCGAGGGCGCAGGTATTTATATGTAAGAGGTCTGCACACGGACCATGAGAAATAGTAACTAAGAATGGTAGGTGGAAAAGGGTGATGCGTCGTACGATAACAGGAGCCAATGAGAATGCGATGCGTCATTAGAATTACAAATAGAAAAGCGGAAATGAAATGTGCAGTGGATGGCGTCATGACTGTGGACTGTAGAGTCACATGATGGAAACGGCAATAGCCGACTGGATAAAGTCATGTGAGGTGAAGAGGGAAGAAAAGCGTACGAGGCAGGAGTCGAACGAGCAACTCGTATGAATACAGCGTATAGCTAATGAAGTTAGGAAAAGTGGTCATAAGGTCTAGAGGGGGGAACATGGTCGGTTGCCTCTTTGGAGAAGACTAAAATAAATTTGATATATGCTGGGGGAAGCATGGTCTTGGATTTATCTTTCCCGGTGGAGATAGCGAGTTCCATGGCTTGAGTAAGCCTTGTGACTCAGGCAGATACGAGAGGGGCATAACAAGATCCGAACTGAATGGTCCGGTACAGGGCACGGTTGCCCATGGTGTGAGAGAGGAATTGGTTTTCCTCTTCCCATCTGTTGTAGGAGAAGAGTTTCTCCTGCTTGGTGGCGAAAACATTGATGTGGTGGGGAGGTGCGGGAGGGGGTACCCAGTAATGGGTGTCATGTCACTTGATGTCAGCAATGTGGGAAGAGTAGAGTTTTTTTGATTGATCAGAGGATTCCAAAATGGAAATGGTCCATTTGGTCCAGTTGATCTGAGAATTTACGGTGGAGAGCCAGGGGGTTCCAAGGATGATGTTATCTTTGAGGGACATGAGATGAAAGAGGACGTGGTGGGCGATGCCTTCTATATTAATAAAGAGGGTTACACTGTGTCAGATATCACCGCTTTTATTATAGGAGCTATTCGTGTTCCAGGCTCAGAGGGGTTCCTTGAGTTTCTTGATGGGGAAAGAGTTCTTCTTGGCAAAGTCCCAATCCATGCAGTTGATGCTTGCCCCATTGTCAATGAGGGTGTGAGTGTCAACAGCTTTGAGTGTGTGTGAGGGTACGATGACTTGAATGGCGATTTCTATTGCCTTGGTTACAAGAGAGGGTACAGTTACACCACTACGGAGAGAAGGGGAGTCTGGCGTCAAAGCAGATTCCCGGTTCAAAAATCCAAAAGAAAAGAAACACAACGGACATTTTCTTCATCATCATCATCCTCAACCTCTTCTAGCTTTGGAAGCATCTCTTCTTCAACCTTATTGACGCGTTTATTCCTTGGCTTTTTGGCGAAGGCGGAGCACTTGAAAGACATGTGTCCCGGTTTACGACAGTGGAAGCAGAGGCCTTCCTTGCGGCACCATTGTTGTTCCGCATCGGTTAGCTTGCTTACCTGGATAATGTCGACATCCATGATGTTGGGGTCTTTGGTGGGAGCAGAGGAGTTTCTAGGGGAAAACGAAGAGTAACCGCCTGAAGGTTTTTTGTTAACCTGGGTGATTTCATGGGTGCAGTCCCATTGGGCCTGGAAGTGTATGGCTTTGTTGTACCAGGAGTTGACAGTGGTGGGGACAGTGTCCATTCCCATGATCTTGGTCATGAGCACGGGGGGGATGCCAGAGGCGAAGTATCAGATCAGGACATTTTCATCCTTGATCTGGGCGAGGGTGACCTTGTTTTTGAACTCAGAGATGTAGTTCATCAGGGTGGTGGCTCGAGGTTCATCCTTCTTAGGGACGACACGGGTGGAGAAGAGCCAGGCAACAGCGTTGCCGATGGTGTCATGGTGTTCAAATGCCTTTTTGAAGGCTGTTTTGAAATCAGGGAAGGTCCTGAGGTTAGCCGGGGTCTGGGTCAAGGTGTTTTGGCGGAATGTTCTGGCCCATGTGCGTGCGGATCGCTCAGTCATATGAGAGAGGGTGAAGGTGACCTTCTTGGTGTTGGTGTTATATATGTCGACATTGACCAAGAGGTAGGTTTCAACAGTGTTGAGCCATTCAATGGCTCAGTCATAGGATCCATTGAAGGCTTTAGGTGCTCCGAGGCAGAGTTTGATGGGTTTCGAGGACATGGTAGATTTTGGCAGAGGTGGGTGTGGAGAGGGGAGTTGGAAAAGAGGAGAACGCTGTACGGGAGTGGGAGATGGGGGAGTGGGCTCGTGGGGGATGGACAGTGAGTGAGAGAGCTGATGGGATAACTGAGTGTCTTCAAGTGTTTCTTCCCATGAGGGTAGAGTGAGATCTGAGGTAAAGAGGTCGAAGCGGGAGTCGTCCTCCTCAGTGGTATTCTCGGAGGTAGAGTCAGGTGGGGGCACAGGGCAACGAGGTTGCCAACAGGGGTTGGAGGGGAGTTGGTGAGAAATGGTGGCGGCTTACGTAGGAGTAGCCGGTCAAAGAGAGCTTAGACCTTTTGTTATGCTCAACCCGGGTAGGATTGGACGTAGCCCTTGAAGGCGTAGGAAGGTCCTAAGTGTCAGAGGTTCGAATGTATTTCACGGACGCATAAGTGGTCATGTGGCACAGGGGAATCCACTGGCATGTGAAGTGATCAAGTGGCGAAGTGAGTCGTCCAGCGATCAAGCGCGAAGTAACAACATAGGCATGGAGTATGGATGTGCTAAGGCAATACCGACCGTTCTCAGGTTCAAGGGATCTATGGTCGCAAAGGCGAACACGTAGCAGGTGACAGGCAACAGGTGACAGAGACGAAGGGACAAGGACCTTGTTGATTGCAGAGATGCTAAGGTAAGACAAGGAAGGTCTAAGCTAAGGATCTCTGCTGCGAGAGTGCAGGTATTTATATGTAAGGGGTCCGCACATGGACCATGAGAAAAGGTAACTAAGAATGGAAGTGGAAAAGGGTTAACGTGTCATATGATAAGAGGAGCCAATGAAAAGACGACACATTACTAGAATTACAAATAGAAGGGCAGAAATGAAATGCACAGTCGATGGCGTTATGACTGTGGACTGCGAAGTCACGTGATGGAAATGGCAATAGCCAACTGGACAAAGTCACGTGAGACGAAGTGAAAAGAAAGGCATACGAGGCGGGAGTCGAACGAGCAACTCATATGAATATAGCATATAGCTAGAGAAGTTAAAGAAAGAAAAGGTAGTCCTGGATGAATCGTAACAATCATCACATATAGTTCCTCACTGATCCTGGTTCCGGACATACCAACCACTTAACCCTCCATGACCAGTAACTCTTGGAGACAACTCTGAAGCACATGCCACTAACATTGGCACAGTACCACTCTTATCACAGGTATTCAACAAAACCTTTGAAATAGTACTGTCAAATGTCCTCCTAATTCCAAAATTCTGGATTTCCCTCATTTCTGTAAACTGACTTGCATCTGCTGGTCTCTCCACTGCCCTTCCAGCAAATGTGCATGCATGCTATGTTCAAAAGGACAAAACCACTGTCCTGATTGCCAATCACCAAAATGGCCTATATTATGCAAGGGTTACTTTGAACAATCAAAAGGAAGTGGCCCATGCAACAATTGACGTAAACCTTCTCCACCAGCGGATGGGACACATGTCCATTGACAGAATCCGCCACATGGTCAAGTCCAATCAACTCCGAGGAATTGATACTCTCACTGGAACACCCATGTTCTATGAAGCATGCATGCTTGGAAAGATGAAGAGGTTACCCTTCATAGCTCAGGATGGACCTCGGACCACTCGTCTCCTGAAGATGGTACACACTGATGTTGGGGATCCCATAACTCCAAGATCATGTGAAGGCTACAGATTTTGACTAGTCATTGTCGACAACTTCAGCTGCTTTCCTTGGGTTTACTTTATAAAACACAAAAATGAAGCCTTGCAAATTTATAACCAATGGAAGGAGAATGTCCAAAATTTCCTCCAGACAGAGGTAGGACAGGAGGACTTCTTTGAACTCTATACAAAGTTTGTCCGGAGTGATGGAGGAACAAAGTATACCAACAGGGCTTTCTGAGACCAACTTTGGACTGATGGCACACTTCTTGAAACCTCTGCCCCATACACTCTGGAACAAAATGGTTTGGAGGAACACATGAATCAAACACTAGCCACACTTGCCAACACCATGCTGGAGGAATCCAAACTCCCAAAATCTTTCTGGACTGATGCCATGTCTACTGCTGCTTATGTTTCTGCATGGAGCCCAACCACTGGACTAGATGGCAAGGTCCCCTATCAGGTTTTCTTCAATCACCAGGTTGATCCGACTCTCCTCCACCTCTTTGGATATCCTGCCTATGCCTATACACCAAAGGAGCAGTGGGGGGGAAAATTCCAACCACACGGAAAGAAGTGCATCATGATAGGGTACACTTATGGGCAACAAGCCTACAAACTCCTTGATATTGAGCATTGAACCATCATCTCCAGTCACCATGTCATTTTTGATGAATCTGGAACAATCTCAAATGTTGAATCTGCTCCATGGAATGCCCCTACTGTTGAGGGATAGTGGGAGGGTCTACTTCCAGAGCATCTCCATCAACTAGAACATGACCATGGTGATGATGACCATCCACCTCTACCCAATTCCAGACCAGTGGGAGATGTTCTGGAAGGTCTGGAACCGGAAGACATTCTGGAACACCCTGGTAGCCCTGGCATTGAGGAACTTGCTGAGTGTCTGGACCAACTTCAATTAAATGAAGCTCTTGTTCCTGCCCCTGCTTCTGCCCCTGCTTCTGCCCCTGATCCTATTCCTGCTCCTGCTCCAGCTCCAGCTCCAGTTCTTGCCCCAGCTCCAGCTCCAGTTCCTGCTCCAGCTCCAGCTCCAGCTCCACCTGTAAGATGAAGCAATTGTCAACGACAAGCAGTAAACAAAAACAGGGAGTATGAGCATACCCTAGAGGAAGAGGCTGCAAGACAAGAAAATCACAAAGAGGAAGCACAAGTCCCGGAACACATTCTGGAAGCCTCGGAAGACAATCTGGACCTTCCAGAAGCATTCTCAGCCTCAATAGAGGGCTTCATATTTGCTGGATCTGCAAGCTCACCTTCAGAAGAGTCACTTCCAAAAAATCTAAAGGAAGCCTATTCTGGAGCAAACAAGGAACTATGGAAATCTGCTGTAGAAGAGGAGCTCCAAAGTCTCAACTCTAATCATGTCTATGAAACCGTGCTCATTCCAGAGGGAGTAACCCCAATTACTTCAAAACCAATTTTCCGGATCAAGCAAGATGAAAAGGGAAATGTGGAACGATACAAAGTCTGGATAGTTGCACATGGCTTCACATAGAAGGAAGGAGTTGACTATCAGGAAGTCTTTGCTCCGGTAGCTAACCTTGATTCCATCCAGACCTTAATTGCCCTAGCTGCAAAGTATAACTTGGAGTTGGATCAAATGGACGTATTCACTGCTTACCTCAATGGAGAACTGGAGGAGGACCTATACATGTCACCACTGGAAGGTGTTCCTATCCAATCCGGATATTGCTGGAAACTCTGATGCTCCTTGTATGGACTTAAACAAGCTGGCTGAACATGAAACAAAACCAGAAGCTCGGAAACCTTGGATTTGTTCACCTGGATGCTGAAACATGTCTCTATGTGTTCCGAAAAGATGGCCAAGTTTGTTTTCTAGTTGTATACATCGATGACCTACTTCTAGTGGCTACCACTTGAAAGTTCATGAACTCCATCAAGGCAAAACTTTCTGCTGCTTTCAAAATGCATGATCTTGGAAGGGCCAAGTACATCCTCGGAATTGAAATCAAGTGGAACCAGAAACTCCGGACCATCTCCTTGTGCCAATCACAGTATTGCCACACCATTCTAGAGAGGACTGGTATGTCCACTTGCAAACCGGTATGGACTCCTATGGCACACAATCTCCAACTCTCTGCAACCAACCCAACAAATGACTGCACCATTCCAGAAATGGTCATTGATGGAAAGCAGGTTTCATACCTTACAGTCATAGGGTCACTGATGTACCTCATGCTTGGAACATGTCCAGACATTGCATATGCAGTAGGTGCACTCAGTCACTTCAGTACAAAACCCAAGTCCATACACTGGGAAGCTGCAAAGCGTGTACTCCGGTACATCCAAGCCAATAAGGATATAGAGCTTCAATTTGATGGAACAGAGCTCTCCACAGACATGGATTTCCACAGATACTCTGATGCTGGTTGGTCTCAAGACCCAGACAATTCCCACTCCACATCTGGTTTTGTTTTCATTAGCAACCATGAAGCCATCTCCTGGTCCAGCAAGCTACAAAGCATGGTTGCCCTCTCCACCACGGAATCAGAGTACATTGGACTCAGCAATGCTCGACAGCACTTGGCCTGGCTTTAGACCTTTTTTGATGAAATTGGACATACACAAAAGGCTCCTACTGAGCTATTCTGTGATAACCAAGCAGCCATCATTCTATGCCATGATCCACAGTTCCGAGCTTGGACCAAGCACATCCAATGGAAGTATCACTTTGTCCAGGATGACTTAGTTGGAAAAGGAGAAGCAGTGGTCCAATATGTCTCTACAAAGGAGATGGTAGCAGACATACTCACAAAACCACTTGTGAGTGAACAACACTGGAAGCTTGTTCGAGGTATGGGATTGCAGCTACATTTGAGTGGAAGTGACAAAATACCTGCTTCTGAGGTTCTGGCTCTTCTGGAACACTCGGGATGAAAGCCTTCCATTCCAGAACCACTTCTGGAATTTTCCCATGCTCTTCCAGACTCAAAACTACCGGAACCACTTCCGGAATTGCTTCCCGCTCTTCCAGACTCGGAACCACCAGAACCACTTCTGGAACTTTCACTTCCAGGTCTTTTATGGTATGACACTATTGCTCAGTAATGTTTCTTACATACCTGTTACTATATATTTGGTAATATCTCTTCCCTGACACTTATTGAGGTACATGTTACAACTTGTTTCCCTAACAGTTGTCCGCTCTTCTTTTTCTTCACTGCACCTTATGCCGCTTGTTACCTTGTCTTCTCTAACACTTTCTTAGTCTTGGAGCTTCGCTTGGTACCCTACGCTCATCTCCTACAAGGGAGGTCATTCCTACAGCTTACGCTTACCATCTTCGCACCTTGATAGATTCCCTATCGATACATCTGGAAATCCTTATGGATTACACCTTTATCTTCTTTTAGTGTTCTCCGTTCTCGCCCTAGCCTTCTAAGCTAGTTCTCCTTCATTGCCTTACCCAAGGCCCCTTTTGTCAATGCTATTCCTTTACTCTTCATTCACTACATAGCATCTCCCTATTTGACCTTTGTAACATAGTGCTCTAGCTTAAACGACTAGCCCTTGTCTTACCTTAGCATCTCTGCAATCGACAAGGTCCTTGTCCCTTCGTCCCTCGTCCCTTGTCTCTCTTCGCCTGCTACATGTTCTGTTGAACGCTATCTTACTATATATAGTATTAAGTTCACATACTTCCTGTATTTAAGTACAGACTCAGCTGTACTGAGTTTTAATCGAATCTCTCACTCGAACCACTACCACAAGTGAATCCCCATCAACCAAAGGTATGTGACCTGTGCAGACTCTGTCAATACATGTCTGGTTTCAACATGTTCATCCTTACAACCGTAGATCCCTTGAACCTGAGGATGGTTGGTATTGCCTTAGCGCATCCGTACTCCGTGCCTACGTCATTACTTCGCGCTTGATCGCTGGACGACTCACTTCACCACTTGGTCACTTCACATGCCAGTGGATTCCCCTGCGTCACATGATCACTTATGCGTCCGTGAAATACACTCGAACCTTCGACACTTAGGACCTCCCTACACCTTCAAGGGCTACGTCCAATCCTACCTGGGTTGAGCATAACAAAAGGTCTAAGCTCTCTCTCCTTGACCGGCTACTCCTACGTAAGCCGCCACCATTTCTCACTGACTCCCCTCTGATCCCCGTTGGCGACCTCATTGCCCCACACCCCCACCGGATTCTACCTCCGAGGATACCACCGAGGAGGACGAACGTCCCTTTGATCTCTTCACCTCTGACCTCACCCTACCCTCACAGGAAGAAACGCTTGAAGACACTCAGTTATTCCATCAGCTCTCTCACTCGCTCTCCATCCCTCACGAGCCGACTCCTCCATCGCCTACCCCTGTACAGCGTTCTCCTCTCTTCCAGCTCCCCTCTCCGCACCCTCCACCGCCGAAACCCACTATGTCCTCGAAACCTGTCAAACTTCGCCTCGGAGCGCCCAAGGCCTTCGATGGATCCTACAACCGAGCCGTTGAATGGCTCAACACCATTGAAGCCTACCTTTTGGTCAATGTCGACGTATACAACACCGACACCAAGAAAGTTGCCTTTGCCCTCTTGCACATGACAGAGAGATCTGCATGCACATGGGCCGGAACATTCTGCCAAACCACCCTGACCCAGACCCCGGCTAACCTTGAGACTTTCCCTGATTTCAAAATGGCCTTCAAAAAGGTGTTTGAACACCATGACACTGTCGGCAACGCCGTTGCCTGGCTCTTCTCCACCCGCGTCATTCCTAAAAAGGACGAACCCCATGCCACCACCCTGATGAACTACATTTTGGAGTTCAAAAACAAAGTTGCCCTTGCCCAGATCAAGGATGAAAACGTCCTAATCCGATACTTCACCTCTGGCATTTCCCCTGCGCTCATGACCAAGATCATGGGAATGGACACCGTCCCCACCACCGTTGACTCCTGGTACAACAAAGCTGTACATTTCCAGGCCCAATGGGACCGCACTCGCAAAATCGCCCAAGTTAATAAGAAACCTTCAGGCGGTTACTCTTCGTTTTCCCCTAGAAACTTCTCCGCCCCCACCAAAGACCCTAACGCCATGGATGTTGACGTCATCCAGGTGAGCAAGCTGACTGATGCAGAACGTCAACATTGCCGCAAGGAAGGCCTCTGCTTCCACTGCTGTAAGCCAGGACACATGTCCCTCAAATGCTCCACCTTCGCTGAAAAGCCGAGGAACAAACACGTCAATAAGGTTGAAGAAGAGACGCTTCCAAAGCTTGAAGAAGTTGAGGACGATGACGATGAAGAAAATGTTTGTCGTGTATCTTTTCTTTCGGATTTTTGAATTGGGGATCTGCTTTGACGCCAGGCTCCCCTTCCCCCTGTAGTGGTGTAACTGTATCATCTCTTGTAACGAAGGCTATAGAAATCGCCATTCAAGTCATTGTACCTTCGCACATGCTCAAAGCCATCAACACTCGAGCCCTCATCAACAGTGGGGCAAGCATCAACTGCATGGATTGGGACTTCGCCAAGAAGAACTCTTTCGCCATCGAGAAACTTAAGGAACCCCTCCGAGCCTGGAACGTAAATAGCTCCTACAACAAAAGCAGCAACATCCGACATGGCGTAACCCTCTTTATTAATATAGAAGGCATCGCCCACCGTGTTCTTTTCCACTTGATGTCCCTCAAAGATAACATCATCCTTGGAACTCCCTGGCTCTCTACCATAAATCCCCAGATAGATTGGACCAAATGAACCATCTCTGTCACGGAATCCTCTGATCAATCAAAGGAACTCTACGCCTCGCACGTCGCTGATGTCAAGCGACACGACACCCACTACTGGATACCCCCTCCCGCACCTCCCCATCACGTCAATGTCTTCGCCACCAAACAAGAGAAACTCTTCTCCTACAATGGATGGGAAGAAGAAAACCAATTCCTCTCCTGCACCATGGGCAATTGTGCCCTATATCGGACCATTCGGTTTGGATCTCGCTATGCTCCTCTCAGATCTGCCCGAGTTGCCAGACTCACCCAGGCTACGGAACTCGCTATCTCTGCTGGAAAGGACAAACCCAAAACCACGCTTCCCCCGGCATATGCTGAATTTGCCTCGGTCTTCTCCAAAGAAGCGACCAATCATGTTCCCCCCTCTAGACCCTACGACCATGAAATAAACCTTAAAGAAGGTTTCACTCCGAAGATAGGGAAACTCTATCCCTTAACCCCCGAAGAACGCACTGCCACCGAAACTTTCCTAGACGAGAACCTCGCCGCAGGAAAGATCTGTTCTTCAAATTCCCTTCAAGCCTCATCCTTCTTCTTTGTCAAAAAAAAGGACGGAGGACTACACTCCTGCCAAGACTACCGCTACGTCAATGAACATACCGTTTGAGACACTTACCCCTTACCCTTGATCTCCAACCTTATCAACAAACTGAAAGATGCCAAGGTCTTCACCAAGTTCGATGTCCGCTGGGGATATAACAATGTCCACATCAAGGACGGCCATCAGTGGAAAGTGGTGTTCATCACCCATAAAGGACTCTTCAAACCCATGGTAATGTTCTTTGGCCTCTGTAACTCCCCCGCCACCTTCCAATGGTTCATGAATGACTCCTTCTGCGATATGATCGCAGAAGGCTGGCTCGTTATTTATATGGACGACCTTCTTATCTTCTCTCCCGATGAACAGACTCACGAGGAACACACGAAGCATGTCCTCCAACGCATGACAGAACTCGATCTCCATCTCAAATTGGAGAAATGCAAATTCACTACCACCGAGGTTGACTACCTTGGACTCATCGTCAAACCCGGCAAACTCACCATGGACCCCGTCAAACTTGAGGGTATTTTCTCCTGGCCCATACCCACAATGGTCAAGGAAGTTCGCTCCTTCCTTGGCTTCGCCAACTTCTACCATCAGTTTATTCTGAACTATTCTAACATTGCTCGCTCCTTGATCGACCTCACTAAGAAGTGCTCCCCTGGTCTTGGACCCCCACGTGTCAGGAAGCATTCATTACCTTGAAACACCTCTTCCTCTCCGAACCAGTATTACACATGCTGGATCTTGCCGCCCCCTTCGCCATCGCCACCAATGCCTCATGGAACGCCACTGGAGGAATTCTCTTGCAAGCCGACTCCAATGGAGATTGGCATCCCTGTTCTTATCTGTCGCAGTCTTTGTCCCCCGTGGAATGAAACTACGATATCTATGATCACGAGCTCCTCGCGGTCATCTGTGCCCTGAAATTGTGGAGACATTATCTCCACGGATCTCAATTTCCTGTCTGGGTTTTTACTGATCACAAAAACCTGACTTACTTTCGGTCACCACAAGCCCTCAATCGCCGCCAAGCCCATTGGCTTCTTGACCTGGCAGACTTTGATCTCAAGCTGATCCATGTCCCTGGATCTCACCTTGCAGGCCCCGATGCCCTCTCACGCCACTGCGATCACTTTCCCTGATCGGATCCCGATAATCAAGCCATCACCCTGCTTCCCCTGTCCATCTTCGTCCGTGCTATCGACACCACCCTCGTGGACAAGGTCGTGGCTGCTTCCGCCAGCGACCCCCTGGTCCTCCAGCATCTCCAGTCTATCAATGAGGATATCCCTGCCACCTTCCGCTCCCGTCTCTCTGACTGGCAAATGGAAGGATCCGTTCTGATGTATAAAGGCCGCATATATGTTCCGGACTCCAGGGACTTACGCAGGTCCATTCTCCGCCGCTGCCATGATCATGAAACTGCAGGTCACCCTGGTTTCCTGAAAACCCGGCAACTCGTCTCTGCCGAATTCTGGTGGCCTGGCCTTGCCAGCCACGTACGGTGCTATGTTGAGGGCTGTGCCATGTGCCAGCAAAACAAATCGAACACGCACCCCACCATGCCTCCACTCATGCCAATTAAGTCTTCTGCCTCCCGCCTGTTCCAGCAGATCTCCTGTGATCTCATCACGGATCTTCCTGAGTCCTCTTCCTTCGATTCCCTCCTGGTTGTGGTAGACCATGGGCTTACTAAGGGGGTGATTCTTTGCCCCACAAAGAAAACCATCACTGCTGAGGGAGTAGCCTCCCTCTTTTTCCACAAAGTCTATCTCCGTTTCGGCCTTTACGACAAGGTCATCTCCGACCGTGGCCCACAATTCACCTCCACCTTCGCCAAAGAACTCGGTCATATCCTTAACTACGACCTCTCCCTCTCCACTGTGTATCATCCCCAAACCAATGGCGAAATGGAACGAGTCAACCAGGAGATCGAAACGTATCTCCGCATCTTCTGTGGTAATAACCCCAGTTCCTGGGCTGACAATATTTCCCATGCCGAATTCACTCACAATCACCGCCCCCACTCCATCACCAACCAATCGCCGTTCTATCTCATGATGGGATATGAACCCTGGGCCCTTCCCTCGGTAATCGCTGAATCTTTCCTTCCCGCAGTAACTTCCCGTTTGAAATCCCTGACTGCCACCTGCGACGAAGCCCTAGCATCCCATGAACTCGCCCGTCAAACGATGGCTGCCCACACTCGCCAGAAGTTCACTCCATTCAAACTCGGAGACAAAGTATGGCTTGAAGCCCGTAACCTCAAATGCTCCATTGTTAATCCCAAGTTCGCCCCAAAACGTGAAGGACCTTTTACCATCACAAAGGACCTATCCCCGATCACCTATAGACTCCAAATTCCCATGACATGGAAGATCCACCTGGTCTTCCATGCTTCCCTTCTTACACCCTACCGTGAGAACACCGTCCACGGATGGAACTTCCCAAAACCCCCACCTGACCTTATCGCTGGGGAAGAAGAATACGAAATCAACCGGATCTTATGCCACCACGGAACTCCACGATCCCGCTCCTTCCTGATCCGATGGAAGGGATACTCCGCCAAAGATGACTCATGGGTCCCTGAACGGGACTTGAAAAATGCCAGCTCCGCTTTAACCGCCTATAAAAGACTCCACCCCTCCGTCTTCTCTCCCCAGTGCTCTTAAACCAGCACTACCACCATCATCTCCCAAATCGTCATTGAACACCCCTTGAACTTGGCTCTATCTCCCCCGCCTCCTCCGACACTGCGTCCGCGTCTACTCGAGGGACTCCAACCTCCAGCCGATTGCTGGGAGGAACTCCAACCCTGAGAGGAAGGCTACTATGCTTTCTCACTCGTCCACGCCTATGTTCATCCACCCTCAATCCAACTTCACATCTTTGCCCTTCTACCTGGAAATCACTATCCTTTATGATCTACACCATCCACTGGATGGATTCTCTTGTCCTTGCACCTGCATGCTACCTCATCCATACGCATATACCCTGCTCATCTATCTGTTAATCCATCCACATCTGCTCACTCCACTGACACCCCATCATGCTTGTGTCCCAAACCCGCTTCTACCTGGAACTACCCTCCGGTTCCCTTCTTAGCACTCTTAAACCACCACATCTTGGGTTATCCTTCATCAGAGATTTGGATGCTAATATGGGGGTAATGTTACGACTTGTTTCCCTAACAGTCGTCCACTCTTCTTTTTCTTCACCGCACCTTACGCCGCTTGTTACCTTGTCTTCTCTAACACTTTCTTAGTCTTGGAGCTTCGCTTGGTACCCTACGCTCATCTCCTACAAGGGAGGTCATTCCTACAGCTTACGCTTACCATCTTCGCACCTTGATAGATTCCCTATCGATACATCTGGGAATCCTTATGGATTACACCTTTATCTTTTTTTAGTGTTCTCCGTCCTCGCCCTAGCCTTCTAAGCTAGTTCTCCTTCATTGCCTTACCCAAGGCCCCTTTTGTCAATGCTATTCCTTTAATCTTCATTCACTACATAGCATCTCCCTATTTGACCTTCGTAGCATAGTGCTCTAGCTTAAACGACTAGCCCTTGTCTTACCTTAGCATCTCTGCAATCGACAAGGTCCTTGTCCCTTTGTCCCTCGTCCCTTGTCTCTCTTCGCCCGCTACACATTCGTCCTTATGACCGTAGATCCCTTGAACCTGAGGATGGTTGGTATTGCCTTAGCACATCCGTACTCTGTGCCTATGTTGTTACTTCGCGCTTGATCGCTGGACGACTCACTTCACCACTTGGTCACTTCACATGCCAGTGGATTCCCCCACGTCACATGATCGCTTACATGTCCGTGAAATACACTCAAACCTTCGACACTTAGGACCTCCCTACACCTTCAAGGGCTATGTCTGATCCTACCCGGGTCGAGTGTAACAGTACGAGTGTGCCTCCACCACATACTACTTATATTCTTTCTACATCCATAAGCACCTCAGTTGTTCTTGCCCATCTTAGGCAGCAGCTGAGGTAAGTTATTTCTTACTTAGTATTTACTCCTAGACTCATGTACTGCAGCTCTAGTCTCTACTAGGTAAATACAGTTGTTCTTGCCCATCTTAGGCAGCAGCTGAGCTCTAGTCTCTACTAGTCTCTACTAGAGTTTTGACAGATGCTCTTAGTGGAATGGTTATTGTTGCTAAACAAGATGTATTAGAACTTAGATACTGAGTTCAAAGTATTATATATGTATACATCACCAGATTACCATATATGGTATACTACACTAGGATGTACACTAATAGGGCTGTAGCTAGTATGCTTGTTCAACACTCCCCCTTGCTAAGCAACTGGTTTAAGGTGTGTAAGTGGATAGAGCTGGTGCTAGTTAAGCACTCTGAGCATGGTCATAGAAGACTAAGCCCAATTGTGACCTAAATTGATCAAACTTGATGTGGCCTAGGTTCTTAGTGAACATATTTGCTGGGTTCAGAGCTCAATGAGTCCTTTATTAACAAATTCATGAACACCATGCCATTTAATATCAACATGTTTATTGCATTTTTTCATGACAGGATTGGATGTTATGCTCTGTCAAAAAGTCAGAGTCTGGAGCGGAGTAAACTGGAGCTCAGCTGCTGCCTAAGATGGGTGAAAACAACTATATTAATTACCTAATCAGAGCGGAGTAAACCAGAGCTATGATATATTAGTCTAACAGTTGATATAAGTAAGTAGAAGGTAACTCCCCTCAGCTGCTGCCTAAAATGGGTGAAAACAACTGAGGTGTTTGGGAATGAAGTAAAGGGATTATGTACTATGTGATGGAGGCACACTTGTACCTTAATAAATGTCAGGGAAATAGAATTCAGGGAAAATGTGGTATAGTATGTGTAAAGGACATTACCGAGCAGTAATGTCGTTCCATAAGAAGAAACAGGGCTCCGGAGTTGATGTTCTGACACTCCGGAGTGAAAGGGGGGTCCATTAGGGGTCTCCAGAGGACTGGAGTTAGTGGTATTTTGTCATGCTCAACCCAGGTAGGATCAAACGTAGCCCTTGTAGGACAAAGGGAGGTCTAGGGCAAGGGGATCTGTGGGCAATGACTTGCTCTCACAGCAAGGAATACCCACAGGCATGTTAGTGACCTCGGGGTTCAAGGAACAAGGAAATTGTCCGGCATTTGGTGATGCAACAGGTACAACTAGGCCAGGAGTACAGTTGTAACTAAGGCAATTCCAACCTGCCTCTGAGGTTCAAGAAAGAGAGAAACAAGGGTCTGAAAGGATATGAGGAACAATTCTAGATTGCAAGGAGTTATAGGTAAAACAAGGGAGGTCTTAACTAAGGTACTACAGTGCAATTGGTTGCATAGTTATATATAGGGGGGTCTGCACATGGACCATGGAAGAATAGCCTAAATATGGGGATTGGAATAAGGATGATGTGTCGTATGATATAGGGAGCCAATAGAAAGGCGACATGTCATTAGTGTTACAAAGAAAGAGAAGAAATAATGTCATGACTACGGATGGCGCAATCAACTGTGGATGATGTAGGAGTCACGTGGAGAAATGGCTGTAGCCAACTGGAGAAAGCACATGCTTGAAGGGAAGTGAAGAAATGTACAGAGGGAGAGTCGAACAAGCAACTAGTGGTAATACAGCCTATAGCTAGTGATGATTAGAAAAGGAAAAGGTAGTCCTGGACAAATTGTAACATTACCCCCCAGTTACAGGTGAAGTTCCTACTGAAACCACCTATGGAGAACCCGTGATGTTGGTGTAGCCGACATCATCTATGGGGTCATTGTTGATGTAGATGTTGTCGAAATGGTCGTCGTCATGCTCATGTGTGATAGGCAGAGGGATAGGGACAGGATTAGACTGTCCAGATGAGCATCGGGATCCCTGAGAGCGATGGGACCCAGAAGAAGAGGTGCGGGTATGAAAGGACCTACACAAGGAAGAGGATGAAGAGGAGGGAGTGGTATGGTCTTAGCGATGCCAGATGTAGACATCTGCATGGTGTCCAGGTGCTCGTTGTCTGCATTGGGAGCACCAATAGCTTCGGCATTGAGTTTGATTATGGCCGGGGGTGAAGTCCAGGCAAAAGGGGCAGGAGTATATGGGGCAGTCCCATTTCATATGACCGAGGTGATGGCATTGGAAGCACGCCTGGGGTTATCATGGGTCAGAAGGGGAAAGTGGGTTGCCTTGAAAGGCATGGACTTCAATACAATGTAGGGCCTCTGTGGTCTGTTCGCTGAGGGAGGAGGATGATGCAGAGGGCGTTTTTAGTTTATATTCTAGATACGTGGGATCGATAGTTTCGACCAGGGGTTCTTCTTCTTTGGGGACAGTGGTGGGATGCATAGGGACAGGTGGATTGGAGATGGGGAGGTGACAGCCAATGTGGATGGCAGCCTCATTGCCTGCTGTGATGGTGGCGGCCTGTTCTCAGGCAGAGATAACTGCAGCAAGATCCTCTATGAGAGGATGAACACAGGTGGTGAGATCTAGGAGGTATTGGTCAATATCGACTAGGAAGGGAAGCATATCTAGCTGATACATGGTGATGTATAGCTGGGCTTGGACATCATGAGCATCATTGAGGATAAGTTGGTCATGAAGGGTTACTTCGGCGCAAGAGGAAGGAACATTGGCATGTATTAGGATGGTTTCATTTTGTAGATAGGCGCCATAGAGCATGTGAAGGGGGGAACCAACTTTGATAAAATGATCAATGTGAGAGGAAATTTGAGGGTTGTGGAGGAGGAAGGAAAGGAGGACAATATCTTCACCAAAAGGAGGGTCTTCGTGAAGGCAATTGGCAAATAGGGAAATATCTACGAAGATGATAGCATTTTGTAAAGTAGCAACAGATACTGGTGTAAGAGGAGTAGGCTCAGTAGGAGGGAGTTGCTCAATAGTTGGAACATTGGTATTAAGATCCAGGGATGAAGTAGGGGAATAAGCTCAATTAGAGGGGGGAGGAGAGCTGCAGTAAGAAGGTGGAGAGCTGAGAAGGGTTTCGTTTGTTTTGATGGGAGAGACATTTTGGAGTGGGGTGGATGCAGTGACAGATGAAATGGTGGAGATGGAGATGGAGGAAGAATATTCAATGGCCATTTGGAGACTGTGGTGGAAGTGCTGGGTTAAGAGTGCTGGGAAGAAAAGATGGAGGGATGAAGCTTTTTATAAGCTTTTAAAGCAGAGCTGGCATTTTTCAAGTTCTGTTCTGGGACCCAGGAGTCATCCTCGGTGGTGTTACGCTTGACCCAGGTAGGATCGGACGTAGCCCTTGAAGGCGTAGGGAGGTCCTAAGTGTCGAGTGTTTGAAGGTATTCCATGGACGCATAAGCAGTCACGTGGTGCGGGGGAATCCACTGGCACGTGATGTGACCAAGTGGCGAAGTGAGTTGTCCAGTGATCGAGCACGAAGTGACGACGTAGGCACGGAGTACGGATGCGCTAAGGCAATACCGACCATCCTCGGTTCAAGGGATCTACGGTCGTAAAGACGAACGCGTAGCGGGCGAGGGAGACAAGGGACGAAGGAGCGAAGGTACAAGGACCTTGTCGATTGCAGAGATTTCTAGGTAAGACAAGGGCTAGTCGCCTAAGCTAGAGTACTATGCTACAAAGGTCAAATAGAAATGCTATGTAGTGAATGAAGAGTAAAGGAATAGCATCGACAAAAAGGGCCTTTGGTAAGGCGGTGAAGGAGAACTAGCTTAGAAGGCTAGAGGCAAGGATGGAGAACACTAAAGGAAGAAGAAGGTGTAATCCATAAGGATTCCCAGAGGTAGCGATAGGGAATCTATCAAGGTGTGAAGATGGTAAGTGTAGGCTGTAGGAATGACCTCCCTTGTAGGAGATGAGTGTAGGGTACCAAGCGAAGCTCCAAGACTAAGAAACAAGTGACAATGGGAATGGTGAAGGGAAAAGAATAGTGGACAACTGTTAGGGTAACAAGTCGTAACATTACCCCCGTATTAGCATCCAAATCTCTGATGAAGGATAACCCAAGACGTGGTGGTTTAAGAGCGCTAAGAAAGGAACCGAAGGATAGTTCCGGGCAGAAGCGGGCTGGGGCACAAGCGTGGTGGGGTGTCGGTGGAGTGAGCAGGTGTGGATGGATTAACAGATAAATGAGCAGGGTATATGCGTATGGATGGGGTAGCACATAGGTGCAAGGACGAGGGAATCTGTCCAGTGGATGGCGCAGATCATAAAGGATAGTGATTTCCGGGTAGGGGGGTGAAAACGCGAAGTTGGATCAAGGGCGGATGAATGTGGATCAAGGATAGATGAACGTAGGCATAGACGAGTGGGAGAGCACAGTAGCCTTCC
>JBBPRF010000538.1:0-20800 GCA_038092875.1 Lanmaoa pseudosensibilis | reverse complement strand
CATTCCTCCTTCTCCAGTGGGTTGAGTGGGTAAACCTTGGCGACCTTTGGGATGAATGAGTCCTTGAGTTCAATTTTGTGATCAAAGGAATGATGGGGTGGAAGTTTCTTGAAGAGGGTCTCAGAAAAGACATCTGCATAATCCTTGTAGAAATCTGGGATGGTGTCCTTGGTTGGCTTATTGACTTCCATGGATTGTATTTCTTCACCAGGGGTTCCTTTCGAGGGAGGATACTCACGAAGAGACCTCTCAACCCCTTGGGGATACCTTTGGAGGAGAAGTCCAGCGATTTCAAGATCTGGGTCAGCCGAGTACCAATGTGAGTTGTAACCATTGTTAGGATGTTCTATGGTAATCAAATAGGTTTTCCAATTGATGGTAGAATTCCATTTCTGAAGCCAGGGCATTCCCAAGATGATTTGGGGGCAACTAAGATGAGTGACCATGAGCTTGTTATTGTCAGAGAACTTTTGCGAATAAAGGGGAACTTGGGCATTCCACTTGATGGTACCTCTCTGGTTTTCTATTCCATCAATGTTGTAGGCAATGAGGGGGTTATCTAACTTAGAGAGTTTGAATTTTGCTGATAGAAGGCGAGAGTCAATGAAGTTTCCTGTTGCTCCTGAGTCAATGAGGGCAGAGGCTTCGACAGTTTTGGTGGCTCCTTGTAGCATAACTGGGAGATGAATGGTTCTTTCATTCTGGGGAGCTACAAGTACATTATCTAAGTTAAGGAGAGAAGACGTTGGGGCGACTCTCCGTTTTAAAAATCCCTTGCTTTCTGGATGTGCTCCAGGGATACTGTGATAGAAGCTATCTCCTCTGATGGTTCTTCATAACACATCTTGAGTATGGACAGGATCTCCATCTCCTCCTTCCCTGAAGTTTTGAGCGAATTGACATACTTATCTAGTTGTGAGTGAGGTGGTGGAGTCTCCTTGGTGGTAGAGGCACAGATGTGTTGTGGATTCCTTGGGGGTGACTTTGAAGGGAACTTAGAGCAGTTCATGCTGTTATGTCCTACTTGGCGGCAGCGGAAGCAATGACCTTCTTTGATGCAACGAGCGTGTTCGACTGGGGTGAGCTTCTTGATTGTGGTGGTGGCATTGATATCCACGGTGTTAGGGTCCCTTTCCGAGGTGCGGGTGAAGGATGAGGGGGTGAAGTGTTCCTTCTTTAGGGCGAGAATGCACATCTTCTGACCATGGAAGGTTTTAGCATGTTTGATCCATTTGTCAATAGTGGTGGGGATCAAGGACATGGAGAGGATCATGGTGGCGAGTCGCTGGTCTAGGCCAAGCGAAAACTGGTTGATGAGGGTGACGTTATCTGTGATGCCTGCCTTGGTGGCGAGGTTTTGAAAGTTGGTGATATACTGTTGGAAACCATTGTCGGTGGTTCCATCAGTGGAGTGGGAGGACTTCTGGGTGAGCTTGGTGAGCTCAAGGTGGGCAGTAGCTTTGGTGTCGAAGGGGTAGAATGTGGACTCGAAGTTGGAGCAGAGGTCTGAAAATGTCTTGCCTGTGGTGATGGATTGATCTGCCATCTTATCATACCATATCTCAGCAAAGTTGGCTCCTCAACCCTTGCTCATCTTGTTGAGGATCGTCATGATTTTGTCATTGTCAGTGGTATACAGGGACTAGTTCAAGGTGAAGTAGGCTTTCATAGCCTTGATTCATCTAGACGCATTGGCAGGTTTGCCTGAGAAGTCAACGGGGAGAGCAGCTTTAAGCTTGGGTACCTTGGACATGGTGAGCACTGGGGTCGTGGGTGGGGGCTGGGGCAAGGAAGCTCCTAAAGCGAAGGAGGATACATAGTTTCATTGGGTGATGCTGGGAATACTGGGGATCACTGGAAGTTGCAATGTCGCTGGCTGTGGGGTGCTGGGAGTGGTGTCATCTCCAAGCTCAATGTCTTCATCCTTTTCAGGAGGGGGTGCTATGGGTTGACATTCTCGATGTCTGAAGCGGCTTGTGGTGGTACTGGTGGGAGCCCTTCACCTGGAAAGGTGGGGCTGAAGAGATTTTTGATCTTTTGTTACACAAAGCATACAACAATGGAAATACTCCTAAGGAGTAGCACTAGGCAGGTGATACTCACGAAGAGACTGACATCTGCTAGCCTACAGGGATAAGGAGCTCAAAGGACAAAGGGAAGTTGAGTGAGGATCAACTTAGGGCACAAGGTTTGAGGTGGTTCAAGATAACACTTGTATTGCGTAGATCAAGAATAGGGAATACAAATGTGAGATGTACAGTTTATATAGCGTGGACCAGCGCACACAGACCAAGAGATAAGAAAGACGTAAATAGAAAGGAATATCATAGAAGTACATGGAAGGTGGGGAAGACTAGCCATTGTGGGAGAAACAGCGGAGGAGATATAAGTCTGATGATAAGATCAGTGAAAGAAATGAAAGAAATATGGGGAGGCAGTGTTTGTGAGTAAGAGATAAGCAGCATAAGGTCGGCTAGGGGTGCCTCTCCAAGTTGTGCGAGTACCATGTATAAGGAAAAGTAGAATGCAAGAAGAAAGGAGGAAAATTGTAACAATCACTGCCCACACTCCATTACAAACCAATCCCCATTCTATCTCATGATGGGATATGAACCCCGTGCCCTTCCTTCAGTAATTGCTGAATCTTCTCTTCCTGCAGTAGCTTCTTGTTTGAAATCCCTGACCGCTGCCCATGATGAAGCCCTTGCCTCACATGAACTCGCCCACCAAACCATGGCTGCTCGAACTTGCCAGAAGTTCATACTGTTCAAACTTGGAGATAAAGTGTGGCTTGGGGCCCACAACCTCAAACACTCCGTTGTTAATCCCAAATTTTCCCTGAAATGCGAAGGACCTTTTACCATCATAAAGGTTCTATCTCCGATCACCTACAGACTCTGAATCCCCACAACATGGAAGATCCATCCAGTCTTCCATGCTTCTCTTCTCACGCCCTACTGTAAGAACGCAATCCATGGATGGAACTTCCTGAAACCACCCCCTGACCTTATTGCCACTGAAGAAGAGTATGAAATCAACCGGATCTTACACCACTGTGGAATGCTGCAATCCTGCTCCTTCCTGATCTGATGGAAAGGATATACCACCGAAGATGACTCATGGGTCCCTGAACAGGACTTGAAAAATGCCAGCTCCACTTTAAAGGCTTATAAAAAGCTTCACCCATCTGCCTTTTCCTCCCAGAGCTCTTAAACCAGCACTACCACCATTGTTCTCCCAAATGGCCATTGAATCTTCCCCTATTTCTATCTTCACCGTCTCGTCCATCACTGCATCCTCTCCACTCCAGAATGTCTCTCCTATTGAAGCAAATGCCACCCTTCTCAGCCCTCTGCCTTTTTATCACAGTACTCCTCCTTCCTCTGACCGAGCTTATTCCCCTACTTCATTCTTGGGTCCTGTTGCTGATGCTCCAACTGCTAAGCAATCTCCTCCTGCTGCTCCTACTCCTCTCACACCAGTATCTATTGCTACTCTACAGGATGCTGTCATGTCCATAGACGTCCCTCTCTTCACCAACCACCTCCATGAAGATCCTCCTGCCAGTGAGGACATTGTCCTCCTCTCCATCCTCCTCCACAACCCTCGCATCGCCTCCCACATTGACCACTTCATTGAAGTTGGTTCCCCTCTCAATGCACTCTATGGTGCCTACCTCCAGAATGAAACCATTCTCATGCATGCCAACATTCCCTCTGCCTGTGCTGAAGTCATTCTTTGGGACCGACTAATCCTTGACGATGCTTGTGATGTCCAAGCCCAGCTGTACATTGCTATGTATCAGCTAGACATGCTTCCGTTTTTGGTTGACATCAACCAATATCTTTTAGACCTTGCTGCTTGTGTTTGTCCTCTCACTAAGGACCTTGCCACTCTCATCTCTGCCCACAAACAAGCCGCCACTGTCTCGGCAGGCCATGAAGCTGCCATCCGTGTTGGCCACCATCTTCCTATTGTGAACCCACCAGAACCATTATGCCCTGCCATCATTCCCAAAGAAGAAGAACCCCCGGTCGAGAATATCGACCCTGCATATCTTGAGTGTGAACCCACGACCCTGTCTGCCTCATCCTCTCCTCTTGACAAATATACTACAGAAGCCCTGTGTTACGATTCATCCTGGACTACTTTTCTTTTCCTTAACTTTCCTAGCTATACGCTGTATTACTACAAGTCAATTGTTCAACTCTCACCTCATATACTTTCTTTTCCTCATTCATCTCATGTGATCTTATCCAGTCAGCGATTGCCGTTTCCCTCACGTGATTCCGCAGTCTGCAGTCATGACACCATTGACTGCGCATTCCATTTCCAATCATTCTATTTGTAATTCTAGATGATGCGTTGCCTTCTCATTGGCCCCTCTTATCATATGATGCGTCAACCCTTTTCCACTTCCATCCTTAGTTATCCTTTCTCATGGTCCATGTGTGGACTCCCTACATATAAATACCTGTGCTCTTGCAGCAGAGATCCTTAGCTTAGACCTTCCTTGTCTTACCTTAGCATCTCTGCAATCAACAAGGTCCTTGTCCCTTTGTTCCTCATCTCCTGTTGCCCATTGCCCATTGCCCGCTACGTGTTCACCTTGCGACCATAGATCCCTTGAACCTGAGGATGGTCGGTATTGCCTTGACACAACCGTACTCCATGCCTAGTCGTCACTTCATGCTCGATCACTGGATGACTCACTTCACCACTTGACTGCTTAACGTGTCAGTGGATTCCCCTGCACCACGTGATCACTTACGCGTCTGTGGAATACATTCGAATCCTTGACACTTAGAACCTCCCTATGCCTTCAAGGGCTATGTCTGATCCTACCTGGGTCGAGCATAACACCCTGCACCGCATTGAAACTTGTAACTTCCAAAGCAACCCACTCCCACCATCTGACCCATGCTATCCTCAAGCATGCTTCCAATGCCGCTGCCTCAGGCATATGAAACGAGACTGCCCTGCATATTCTTGTCCCTTCTGTTTAGATTTCACCCCAGGCCATAACCAAACTCAATGCCAAAGTTACTGGTGCTCCCAATGTGGATGACAGGCACCTGGACACCACACGGACGTCTGCATCTGGCGTCATCATGATCATAACACTTCCGCCTCCTCTTCCTCTTCTTCCTCACACCAGTCCTTTCACTCCTGCACATGGACCCCTTCCACCAGTTCCCAAGGATCCAACAGATCCCGTCGCTCGTCAGGATGCTCTTGTCCTATCCCTATCCCTCTGCCTATCGAGACTGAGCATCTCGACGACATATACGTAGACAACGACCCCTTCAACGATGTCACCTACGCCAACATGACAGGTTCCTTGTGAAAGGTCTTAGTGGGACTTCAACCATAATGAGAGGGTAATGTTACGATTCGCCTGGACTACCATTCTTTTCCTTGACTTCCTTAGCTATATGCTGTATTACCATGAGTCGCTCGTTTGACTCCTGCCTTGTATGCTTTCCTTCTTTGTTTGTCTCACGTGATCTTATCCAGTCAGCAATTGCTGTTTCCATTACATGACTCCGCAGTCCGCAGTCATGATGCCATCAACTGCACATTTCATTTCCAATCCTTCTATTTGTAATTCTAGATGACACGTCACCTTCTCATTGGCCTCTTTTATCGTACAACACATCAACCCTTTTCCACTTCCATCTTTAGTTACCATTTCTCATGGTCCATGCGCGGATCCCTTACATATAAATACCTGTGCTCTCACAGCAGAGATCCCTAGCTTAGACCTCCCTTGTCTTACCCTAGTATCTCTGCAATTGACAAGGTCCTTGTCCCTTCATCTCTTGTCGCCCATTGTCCACTACGTGGTTGTTCCTACGCCCGTAGATTCCCTTGAACCTGAGGATGGTCAGTATTGCCTTTGATGCAACCGTACTCCATGCTTAGTTGTTACTGTTGTGCTCGATCGCTGGACGACTCACTTTGCCACTTGATCGCTTCATGAGTCAGTGGATTCCCCTGCATCATGTGATTGCTTATGCATCCATGGAATACACTCAAAACCTCGAACCTTAGGACCTCCCTATGCCTTCAAGGGCTACATCTGATCCTACCTGGGTTGAGTGTAACAACTCCAACATCCTCATCCAATACTTTGCCTTCAGAGTCCCTACCCCACTCATGACCAAGATTATGGGGATGGACACCGTCCCTACCACCATTGACTCATGGTACAAGAAAGCCATACACTTTCAAACTCAATGGGATTGCACTCACAAAATCACCCAGGTAAACGAGAAACCCTCAGGTGGATACCACTCATTCTCCCCTAGAACTCCCTCCACCCCCACTAGAGGCCCCAATGCCATGGATGTCAATGTTATCAAAGTAAGCAAGCTAACCAATGCAGAATGCCAACATTGCCATAAGGCAGGCCTTTACTTCTGCTGCTGAAAACCTGAACATATATCCTTCAAATGGTCTGCATTCCCAGCTGAGAAGCCCAAGAACAAATGTGTCAATAAGGTTGAAAAAGAAACACTTCCTAAGCTGTACTGTAGAAGATCAAGGATGATGATGACAAAGAAAATGTTTGTTACATTTCTTTCTCTATGGATTTTTGAATCAGGAATCTGCTTCAACACCAGAATCCCCTTCTTCCCATGGCGGTGTCACTATACCATCTTTTGTAGCTAAAGCAATAGAAATTGCTGTGCAAGTCATTATACCCTCACACACACTGAAAGCCATTGACACTCACACCCTCATCAATAGTGGGGCTAGCATCAACTGTATGGATTGGGACTTCACCAAGAAGAACTTTTTCCCCATTGAGAAACTCAAGGAACCCCTCTGAGCCTGGAACACAGATAGCTCCTATAACAAAAGTGGTGATATCCAATATGGTGTAACCCTCTTCCTCAATATAAAAGGCATTGCCCACTATGTTCTCTTCCATTTCATGTCCCTCAAAGACAATATGATCCTTGGAACTTCTTGGCTTTGCGCCATCAACCCCCAGATTGACTGGGTTAAAAGAACCATCTCCATTGCAAAATCCTCCAACCAGTCAAAGGAACTCTATTCCTTCCATGTCACCAACATCAAATGACATGACACCTATTATTGGGTTCCCCCTCTGGCTCCCCCTCACCACGTCAATGTCTTTGCCACCAAACAGGAGAAACTTTTCTCCTACAATGGATGGGAAGAGGAAAACCAATTTCTCTCCTGTGCCATGGATAACTGTGCCTTGTACTAAACCATTCAGTTTAGATCTCGCTATGCCCCTCTCGGATCTGCCTGGATTGCAAGAATTACCCAGGCCACTGAACTCACTATCTCTGCTGGATGGGATAAGCCAAAAACTGTGCTTTCTCCAGCCTATGCCGAATTCACTTCTGTCTTCTCAAAAGAAGCCACCAACCACATACCCCTCTCTAGACCCTACAATCACAAAATAAACCTTAAAAAAGGTTTCACTCCAAAGATCAGGAAGCTCTACCCTTTAACCCCTGAAGAGCACACTGCCACTGAAGCCTTTCTAAATGAGAACCTTGCTGCTGGAAAGATCTGTTACACGAAGCATACAACAATGGTGATACTCCTGGAGAGTAGCACTAGACGGGCGATACTCACGAAAAGACCGACGTCCGCTAGCCTACAAGGGTAAGAAGTCTTACAAGGACAAAGGAAGTCGAGTGAGAGTTGACTTAGGGTGTGGATTTCAAGGTGATTTGAGACAATGCTTGTATTGCATAGACCAAGAATGGGAAATACAAACGTAGACGAAGACTTTATATAATAAGGACCACCGTGCACGGACCAAGAAAGAAGTGGGACCAGAAAGGAAAAGAAAGTCATAGAATTGTATGGAAGGTGGGGAATACTTGCCGTTGTGAGAGAAACGGTGTAGGAGATAGGAGTCCAAAGATATGAGTAAGGCCGAAGCGAAGGTTGTTAGAATAGCGGTAAAAAGAGAGGGAGAATGGTATTCGTAAGAAGAAGAAAGGCGGTATGGGGGCGACTGGGTGTACCCCGCCAAGTGGTGCGAGTACCGTGTAAGAGAAAGAGGACAACGCGTGAAGAAAGAAGAAAGATTGTAACATTACCCCCGCTGTACAATTGAGCTCCTGGCTCAATAATCAGACTATCCCCCAACTCAAACGCCAAGGACCTGGGATCCCCCATAGACTGCTGTGGCCTGCGAGACTGATAGACATTCACGCGGACAATCACCGATGATGTGACCAGGTGTATTACAGCTTTCGCAGTTGCGATGGGGGCAGAAGTGATTGGTGTGGCCCCAGTTGTTACAAAAGTCGCATCTCTGGATAAGACAATGTCAGGCAGGATGACCTGGGGTGAGGACGTGGCAATGGGGGCAACAGTATTGTGGACAATTGAACTGATAGTGGCCCCAACAGTGGCAGTGAAAACACTCAGTGGAGGGAGAAGCCGGGCGAGTGATGATCTGTTCTGGCTCCGGTAAGACACGAAAAGGAGAGAATAAGGTGCGAGTGCTGCCAAGTAGATAGGTTTGGGGGCGTTCCCATGGGATTGGGATGGTGCGAATGATTTCTTCATCATCCAAGTCTGAGTGGGGGTCCTGATCATCCTTGTCAGAGCCAATGACAATTGTAGAAGTGGATGGAGGGGGAGAAGAGAGTCTAGCAGCAAGCGGAGGAGCGGGAGCAGGGATAGGAAGAGGATCCTGTCCTGGGGTAAGACGAATAGGAGGATTTACGGGGCTAAGAATATTGTCAAGACATTGAAGGTAAGTATCGCGTTGGTCCTGGGGAAGAGAAAGGTAGATATGACGAAAGATAGGATAAATCATAACGGTGGGGAGAGCTGTGATGAAGGTTCCAAATCCATGACTATGTAAAGCATTGAAGAGATGACGAAGAGTGTCTTCTAAAGCAAAGCGAAGAGGAAGATCCGGAGACTCAGCTGCATGAAGCATTAATTGGGCACGGGAGATTTCATGGTAGGTACAAATGAGATCTTGAAAAATGGTATCATCTTGAAAAAGGGGGTCTTCTTCGATTCGACGGAGAAGAACAGGGGAGTCTAGGACGGCAGCGTAGAGCAAGTGGACCCCATATTTGGGCAAGAGCGAAGGATAGACACGTCGAGAATGTAAGGGCGACGACAGGCTCGAGGATGAAGATAAAGGGGACAAGGTGATGGAGGATGATAGGAATGACATAGTGAAGGATATAGATGTGGAAAAAGAGCATACACTTGAGCTTGGGTTCAGGCAGGAGATACTCACAGAGAGACCGTCGACTGGCTGATTTATGACCCAACTTCAAAGATGGTGCTTTCGTTTATAGGCGGTAAGGATGGTGGGAGCATGGTGGAGATTAGACTCTGGTTCCCATGTATTTTTGGATGATGAATAACCCTTCCATGCGGTTAGGTACTTGTGACGTGATCGGGGATCTTTGTGGGTGATGATTGCTTCAACTTCCCATTCTTCCTCATTATCTATGACGTCAGGGGGTGGAGATAGGAAAGCAGGTCCATGTGCTTCACTGGTCCGATAAGAAGATAGAAGTGAGGCATGGAAGATGTCGTGTATCTTCCATGTGGAGGGAAGGCGGAGTTGGTATGTGAGGGGAGATAAGACGCAGGTAATTTCGAAGGGGCCATGTCACTTGGGAGCAAGCTTTTGTGAGGGGTAATGGAGTCATAGGTGAGTGGCTTCAAGCCATACCTTATCGCCTACCTTCCAAGGGGTAAAGCAACTAGTTGTTCAGGAAGCCATGAGCTTTCGGGCCGACTCGTGGGCAGCTAAGGCTTCCTTTCTGGCTTCGTCTAGGGAAGAGAGTTGTGCTTCTAGAGCAGGTAAGAAGGTTTTGCCAAGGGGTGGATATGAGCGTGGGTCAAATCCATAGAGTAAAGAGAAGGGGAACTTCTTGGTTGACGTGTGGGGGGCGGAGTTATGGTGGAATTCCGCTGCTGTTAAGGTTTCGGACCATGAAGAAGGTTGATTGGCACAAAAGATCTGAAGATATGTTTCTAATTCTTGATTGGTTCATTCCGTTTGACTGTCAATCTGGGGATAATAGGCCATGGATAAGCAAATGTCATACTTCAGGAGGCGAGCGAGTTCCTTAGCAAAAGCTGAGGTGAACTGGGGGCCTCTATCCAAGATGATGGAGTAGTGGAGACCGAAACGTCGGAAGACATTATGGAAGAATAGGTTGGCTACACCTGCTGCATTGATGGACTTTGAGCAAGGAATGAGGATCACCCCCTTTGTAAGGCCATGATCGACCACGACCAAGACAGAGTCGTGACTGTAGGAAGAGGGGAGGTCCGTGATCAGGTCCATGGACAACTGCTTGAATGGGAGAACAGTCATAGAAGGGATGGGGGAGAGAGGAGGAATCGTAGGATGGGTATTAACCTTGTTCTGTTGGCAGATAGCACAACCATCAATGAAATGTTTAACAAAAGAAGAGAGGCCAGGCCACCAGAAGTCACGTTCAAGGATAGACTTCATGCAGAAAACTCCCATATGGCCAGAGAGGGGTGAGGAGTAAATGGAGTGAAGTAGCACCAAGCGGGCAGGAGGTGGCACATACATGCGCCCGCGGAAGTATAGATGGCCATTATCGAAGAGCCAGTCTTTGAGAGAGGAGCGAGTAAATAGAGGGGAGCCTTCATCGAGGGCTGCCAAGGCTTTGAGGACGAAGGGATCTGAGGACGAGGAGGATTGGATATGATGTGCAAGGGACAAGTCAAGCACATTAAGGACGACTGGGTCAGGTACAATGGAAGAATTGACGTTGTCCGCAGTAGTGTCAATGTCATCTCGTCGAGAGAGAGCGTCTGCAGGGCCCATTTGTGAACCCGGAGTGACAGCCCAGACAATGTCAAAGTCCTGGAGGAAGAGAGCCCATTGGGCTTGTCAGTGGGAGAGTTTACAAGGGTCATGGATATAAGAGAGATTCTTGTGGTCCATGATGATGGTGACTGAATGTGAGGTTCCTTGGAGATAGTGCTTCCACTCAGCTAGGGCGTAGATGACCGCAAGGAGTTCTCGGTCGTATATGTCATAGTTGCGTTCCGCCAGAGAGAATGTCTTAGAGAAGTAAGCGCAGGGATGTTTGTCTCCATTGGCATTACATTGCATGAGGATAGCACCTGCGGCTAGAAGGGAAGCATCGGTCATGAGATAGAAGGGTTTGGATACATCAGGGATAGTGATGACTGGAGCGGAGGTGAAGATATCACGGAGGCGGTCAAATGCCTGTTGTTGCAGGGGTGACCATACCCAAGGTTGGTCTTTACGGGTAAGGAGGGTGAGAGGAGCTACGATATCGGAGTAGTTTGGGATGAATTTCTGATAGAAATTTGTGAATCCAAGAAATGAGCGAACTCCTTTAACCAAGGTGGGGGGTTTCCAGTCCTTAATGGCAGTAACCTTCTTAGGATCCATGCGGATAATTCCTTGGCCGATGATCATCCCTAGATATCTCATAGTTGGTTGATCGAAGGAGCATTTCAATATCTTCAGAGATAGGCCATGTTCTCGAAGTCGTTGGAGGACACGGCATGTCCGTTCATGGTGGAGGGAAAGAGAGCTGTTCGTTGCGATTCCGAGGTCATCCATGTAAATCTTGAGCCATCGTTCTGCTAGCATGTCTGCAAAGATGTGATTCATAAATTCCTGAAACGTGGCGGGTGCATTGCAAAAACCAAAGAACATGACCGTTGGTTCGAAGAGACCAAAGGGAGTGATGAAGGCGGCTTTCCATTGATCCTCTTCCCGGATTCGTATGTTGTTGTATCCCCATCAGACATCAAACTTGGTGAAGTGGGTGGCGTCTTTCATATCGTCGATTAATTCTGGAATGAGAGGGAGAGGGTAGGTGTTTCGAATGGTGTGCGAGTTAAGGTATTGATAGTCTTGCACTGGACGAAGGGATCCATCTTCCTTTTTGACAAAGAAGAGTGATGAAGCTTGGGGAGAGTGAGAGGGAATAATGCGACCGGTCTTTAAGTTTTCATCGATCATTTTGCGGCATTCTTCTTTCTCCAGTGGGTTGAGTGGGTAAACCTTGGCGACCTTTGGAACAAAGAAGCAGTGGGGTGGGAGTTTCTCGAAGAGAGTTTCAGAAAAGACATCTGCATAATCTTTGCAGAAATCGGGGATGGTGTCCTTGGTATCTGAGGCATATAGTTCTTCCTCAAAGATTCCTTTCGAGGGAGGATACTCACGAAGAGACCTCTCAACCCCTTGGGGATATCTCTGAAGAAGGAGTTTGGCAGTTTCATGATCCGGATCAGCAGAGTACCAGTGCGAATTGTAGCCATTGTTAGAACGTTCCATGGTGATCGAGTAGGTCTTCCAATTGATGGTGGGATTCCATTTCTGGAGCCAGGGCATCCCTAGAATGATTTGGGGGCGACTTAGATGTGTGACCATAAGCTTGTTATTGTCCGAGAATTTCTGAGAATAAAGGGGAACTTGGGCGTTCCACTTGATGGTGCCTTCTCGGTTTTCAGTTCCATCAACGTTGTAGGTGATGAGTGGGTTATCTAGTTTAGAGAGTCTGAATCCTGCTGAGAGGAGGCGGGAGTCGATGAAGTTCCCAGTGGCTCCTGAGTCGACAAGAGCAGAGGTTTCGACGGTTTTAGTGGTTCCTTGCAGCGTGACTGGGAGACGAATGGTTCTTTCATTCTGAGGAGCTACAAGTACATTATCTATGTTAAGGAGAGAGGATGTTGAAGTGACTCTCCTTTTCAAAAATTCTTTGCTTTCTGGATACGTTCCAGGGATACGGTGATGGAGGCTACTTCCTCTGAAGATTCCTCATAGCACGTCTTGAGTATGGATAGAATTTCTGTTTCATCCTTTCCAGAGGTTTTAAGTGAGTTGACATATTCATCTAACTGGGAGTGAGGTGGCAGGCTTTCCTTGGTGATGGAGGCACGGATGTGTTGCAGATTCCTTGGGGGTGGCTTCGAGGAGGAGAACTTGGAGCAGTTCGTGCTGTTGTGTCCCATCTGTCGACAGTGGAAACAGCATCCTTCCTTAATACAGCGAGCGCGTTCAACTGGGGTAAGCTTCTTGATGGTGGTGGTGGCGTCAATGTCCATGGCGTTGGGATCTCTTTCTATGGAGCGGGTGAAGGATGAAGGGGTGAAACGTCCCTTCTTTAAGGCAAGGATGTGCATCTTCTGACCATGAAAGGTTTTGGTGTGTTCAATCCACTTGTCAATGGTGGTGGGGATTGAGGACATGGAAAGGATCATGGTAGCAAGTTGCTGGTCTAAGCCAAGTGAGAATTGGTCAATGAGGGTGGTGTGGTCTGTAATACCTGCTTTAGCAGCAAGGTTCTGGAAGTCGGTGATATACTGTTGGAAACCATCATCAGTGGTTCCATCAGCGTGGTGAGAGGTTTTCTGGTTGAGCTTAGTGAGCTCAAGGTGAGCGGTGGCTTTGGTGTCAAAGGGGTCGAAGGTGGACTTGAAGTTGGAACAAAAATCCGAGAATGTTTTGCCTGCGGTAATGGACTGGTTTGCCATCTTGTTGTACCACATCTTGGCGAAGTTGGCTCCTTGACCCTTGCTCATCTTGTTGAGGGTCGTCATGATCTTGTCATTGTCAGAGGAATACAAGGATTGGTTTAAGGCGAAGTAGGCCTTCATGGCTTTGATCCATCTGGAGGCGTCAGTAGGTTTGCCTGAGAAGTCGGCAGGGAGGGTGGCTTTGAGCTCTGGTACTCTAGACATGGTGGGTGCTGGGGTTGAAGGTGGTGGTTGGGGCGAGGAGGCTCCTAAAGCGAAGGAGGGTACGTAGTTTCGTTGAGTGATGCTAGGGATACTAGGGATCGCTGGAAGTTGTGATAACGCTGACTGTGGGGTGCTGGGAGTGGTGTCGTCTCCAATCTCAATGTCTTCATCCTCCTCAGGAGGGGGCGCTATGGGTTGACGCTCTCGACGTCCAAAGCAGCTCGTGATGGTAACGGTGGGGGCCCTTCACCTAAAAAGGTGGGGCTAAAGAGATTCTTGGTCTTTTGTTACGCGAAGCATACAACAATGGTGATACTCCTGGAGAGTAGCACTAGACGGGCGATACTCACGAAGAGACTGACATCCGCTAGCCTACAAGGGTAAGGAGTCTTACAAGGACAAAGTAAGTTGAGTGAGAGTCGAGTTAGGGCGTGGATTTCAAGGTGATTTGAGACAATGCTTGTATTGCATAGACCAAGAATGGGAAATACAAATGTAGACAAAGACTTTATATAATAAGAACCACCACGCACGGACCAAGAAAGAAGTGGGACCAGAAAGGAAAAGAAAGTCATAGAATTGTATGGAAGGTGGGGAATACTCGCCATTGTGAGAGAAACGGTGTAGGAGATAGGAATCCAAAGATACAAGTAAGGCCGAAGCGAAGGTTGTTAGAATAGTGGTAAAAAGAGAGGGAGAATGGTATTCGTAAGGAGAAGAAAGGCGGTATGGGGGCGACTGGGTGTACCCCGCCAAGTGGTGCAAGTACCATGCAAGAGAAAGAGGACAACGCGTGAAGAAAGAAGAAAGATTGTAACAAGATCCACCCCTTGAACTCCCCACAAGCATCACCCTTTTTCTTTGTTAAAAAAAGGATGGTGGATTGCACCCATGCCAAGACTATCAATATGTCAATGAACATACCATTCAAGACCCATCCCCCATGCCTCTCATCTCCAACCTCATCAATAAGCTGAAGAACACCAATGTCTTCACCAAATTTGATGTCCAATAGGAATACAACAATGTCTGCATCAAAGATGGCCATCAGTGGAAAGCAGCATTCAATACCCACAAAGGACTCTTTGAACCCACAGTCATGTTCTTTGGCCTCTGTAACTCCCTCACCACATTCCAATGCTTCATGAACAACTCCTTCCATGATATGATCACAGAAGGATGGCTTGTCATTTACATGGATGATCTCCTTATCTTCTTCCCAGATGAGAAAACTCACAAGGAATGCATTAAATGCATTCTCCAATGCATGATGGAACTTGATCTCTAGCTAAAACTGGAGAAGTGTAAGTTTGCAACCACCCAGGTTGATTACCTCAGACTCATCATTAAACCTGGTGAACTCGCCATGGACCCCATCAAACTCAAGGATATCTCTTCCTGGCACATACCCACAATGGTCAAGGAAGTCCACTCCTTCCTTGGTTTCACCAACTTCTACTGTTAGTGTTATGCTGGAGCATAGCTTCTAGCTATGGTGACCACTTATAGGAGTAGGTTGAAGTTTTGTAGAGTAAATAGGAGTCTCAGCACTTAAGATTGCAATCAATAAGGCTGGAAGACTAGAAACTACACTGAATTGTGTAGAACTAGCTGAGGGATAGTAGTACAAGGGCAGCGTATTTATAGGGTCAGATGTGGAGCACGGACCAGGCAGTGTGCCACAGCAAACTACTGAAAGGGGAAATGAAGGGAGTCTGCAAAGGGGAACACCCTTTAATGGAAAGAGGCTGTCCATTTGAAGGGTTTTAAAGGAGAAATTAGTATTCAAGAACCAAGCTATCAAAAAGGTTATAGGTGAAGTCCCAGTTGAGTGGCATGAGAGAGAAACAGAAAGGGGAATGGTTCTCGTCAATGCCATAGGGAAAGTTTGTAACATTACCACCCAAGTAGACAGGAAGTGACCTCACTTGCCACATTTCAATCTCCATTCCTGGTTGGGCATCAATGACTAAGATGTTCAGGTCTCTGACAAAAAATGCATCATCTAGCAGGACAGGCCCATTGGGCATGGCCAGGAGCATTATGCCCACAATGGGCACACCAATAGCTGGGGCAGTGCTGGTAAGTATGACCTGAGTTGTTGCAGGAGAAACAGGTAGGTTCCAGAGGAGGAGATGGAGTAGGGGAAGGAGCCCTGTTAAGAGGTTGTCCGATAGGGGAGTAATGTCCAAAAGAGGGAGAGGGTTGGGGTTGTTCGTCGTCATCCGCACAGTCGGCAGGGTCAGGTGGCTGGGGAGAAGCAACTTGAAAGAATCCTTGCTCTGCAGCAATAGGATTAGTGAGGGAGTTTAAGACAACCACATAATAAGAGGAGGGGAAGGTGAGAACAATCGAGATGAAACCTGCTCCATTAAGAAGGTTAAGGGCGCTAGTGCATAATTCCTCTAAATCCTGGAGTGTGGTGGCTGCGAGTGTGAGATTGAATCGCTTTTGGTAGGACAGCCTGTGAAGGTAGAAACAGATGGAGGAGAGAGTGAGGTAGATGCATACTAGCTGGGCATGGACAGGGGCATATGACAGATAGGTAGGGAGGTTTACTGTGACTGTGGGGTTGTCTAGGAGGGAGGTGAAGAGGATTCGTCTTTGCAAAGGAGTAAAGAAAAGAAGAATGGAGCAAAAGAAATTCAGTTGTGACATAAGAGGAATTTGGTACAGAGAAGAGAGGATGAGGGGAAAGGAAGAAGGAAAAGGGATACTTTTTATATACATATACTAGAGAGGGAGAGAAAAAAAAAAAAAACAGTATCTATTTGTTGGCTAAAGCTGCTGCAATTGCAGCGTCAATTTCTATTTGATTGAGTGGGGGAGGATAAAAGGCCCCTGGGAATTGGGTGAGGGCTGGGTTAGGATGGACATAAGGGAGTCCAGGCCATGCCGGAAAGGCAGGGTCAGGGCCAGGGGGAGCTCTGTCAGGGAGGATTGCTCTGACAGGTGCAGGAGGGGGTGCTGTTTCAGTGGGGGGATCCTAGGGGGCGGGGTCTGTGTTCCATTCGTTGACAGGTGGTTCCCAGGGAGGGTGTTCTTCTTCACCATTTTCCCCAATGGCGGGGGGTTCCCAGATATCAGGAGTGGGTAGTGGGACGTTGGGGGTGAAATGGGTAGTGTGGGGATTGTCCCAGATGATGTGTAGGTAGGTACAGCTGATGCATATCTCAAAGAGGAACTTCCGGTGATACAGGAAGGCAGGAGAGGGAGGATGGTAAGGAGACTGAGAGAGGTGGTGATAGTGTTCATGTTAACAGGGCTATTTTTGTCTGGAGGGAAAGGCTTGTGGGTGATGAAATTGATAGGCTTGGAGGAGTGGTTGGGTGTTTTTAAGGTTTCCCTTGGGCTCCCAGGTATTTTTGGCGAAGGAGTAACCTTTCCATGATATGAGATACTGCCTTCTTCCAAGCGAGCCTCTGTGGGAGAGAATGGAAGCGATTTCAAATTCTTCATCTCTGTCAATAAGGTCTGCAGGGGGGTTGGTAAAGTTTTTTCCATGTTTAGCAGTGTCCCAATAGGATGATAAGAGGGAAGCATGAAACACGTTGTGTATTTTCCAAGAAGGAGGGAGACATAATTGATATGCCACTGGGGAGATTATGTAGGAGAATACGAAGGGTCCTTCCCTTCTCAGAGCGAGTTTCTTTGATGGGTACCTGAGATGGAGATTATGTCCTTCTAGCCACACCTTATCTCCTACTTTCCACGGGTGGAATTTAGAGGAAATCTGTTCCTTCATTGGGTGTTGGGATTTTTCATGAGAGGCGATGGCTTCAGAGCAGGCTTCAGATAGGTCAAAGAGGCATTTTTCCAGGGCAGGTAGGAAGGTCTTTCCAATCGGAGGATAGGAGTGGGGTTTGAATCCTAAAATTAGAGAGAACGGGAATTGTCCAGTGGATGAATGGGGGAGAGAGTTGTGAGAGAATTTGGCCATAGAAAGGAGTTCGGCCCATCGCTCTGGATGTCCTTCACAGAAGATACAGAGGTAGGTTTCTAATTCTTGGTTGACCTGTTTGGTTTCTCCGTCAGTTTGAGGATGATAGGTGGAGGAAAGAGTGAGGTCGTATTTCAAGAGGCAGGAGAGTTCTCTGGCAAATGCAGATGCAAACTGTGGTCCTCTGTCAGATATGAGCCGGTCATGAAGTCCATAGTGACATGTTTGAAAAAAAGTAGGGCTATTCCTGCAGCATCAATGGTTTTATGACAAGGACAGAGAATTACCCCCTTTGTAAGGCCATGGTCAACCACGACCATCACAAAATTGTAACCTGAGGAAAGAGGTAAATCAGTAATAAGGTCAATGGAGAGTCACTGGAAGGGGCAGGATGTGCTGGGAAGGGGGGTGAGGGGGCGGTGGTGGGGTGAGTGTTCACTTTGTTAGCCTGACAAGTGGCACATCCTTTGACAAAGTTGTGGATGAAAGTATTGAGACTGGGCCACCAGAAATCACATTGTAACAGGTTTTGGGTGTGGAAGATACCCCCATGCCCACAGGTGGCACTTTCATGAATTGATTTTACAATGTCAGTGTGGTGAGATGGTGGGACAAAGAGTCTTCCTCGGAAGAAGAGTTTTGAGTCCTCAAATAGCCAATCGTGGGTGGTGGCATGTGGAAAGAGGGATCTTTCATTGTTTAATGCATTGAGTGCTGTTGTTACAATTTTACTCCTTTCTTCGCACATTGTTCTCTTCCTCTTACGCGGTACCCGTACCACTTGGCGAGGTACTCCTAGTTGTCCTCATACCGCTTTCTTTTTACTCACAAATACCGCGTCTCCACGCTTCCCACGGTTATTCTAATAACCTCTATCTTCGGACTTATCTCTCCTACGTTGTTTCTCTCACAACGGCGAGTATCCCCCGCCTTCCATACATTTCCATAGCCTTCCTTTCCTTTCTTGTCTTGATCTTCCTTTGGTCCGTGCGCACTGGTCCGCATTATATAAACCTTTTGTACACAACTTGTATTCCTCATTCTCGATCTTTGCAATACAAGTGTACTCTTGAATCACCCTTGAAACCTTTGAGTCTGAAGTTGAATCCCCTTCGACTTCCACTACCCCGGACCCCTTTGATAGATAAGCTAGCGGACGTCAGTCTCTTCGTGAGTATCGCCCGTCTAAGTCCTGCCCAGGAAGTCTTTGTACGCTTCGCGTAACAGCTGTCACAATGAGGGGGTTGGACAGGGAAGATTGTGCTATTTTCTCCAAGATAGCAGTGTTGATGGTATTGATAAATAGGGAGGGGGAAAGCAGGGTGACTTCTTGGTTGTCATCGGAAGTATCTATCTGGTCTCATCGGAAAAGGGCATTAGCGGGGCCCATCTGTGATCCAGGGGCAGTCTGGTAGGAGATGTCAAAATCCTGGAGGAATAACATCCATTGGGCTTGTCGTCAGAATAGCTTATGGGGTTGTTTGAAGTAGGATAGGTTTTTGTGGTCAGTGATGACAGAGACAGGAAAAGAGGTTCCTTGGAGGTAATGTCACGATTCTTCTAGGGTGTGGATCACAGTGAGGAGTTCTCTGTCATAGATGTTGTAATTTTGTTCAGCAGCGGATAGGGTTTTCAAAAGGAAGGCACAGGGATGTAAATCCCCATTCTCATCTTTCTGCATAAGAACTGCTCTAGTGGCAGTTAGGGAAGTGTCAGTCATGACAAAAAATGGTTTGAGTGTATTGGGCATGAGAAGTATGGGGCAGCAGGTAAACACTTCTTTGATGGTGGTGAAGGCATTTTGTTGGGCGGTTCCCCACTCCCATTTGGTGTTTTTCTTGGTGAGATCATGGAGAGGTCGGGCTACACTCAAGAAGTCTGGAATAAATCTTTGATAGAAGTTACAGAATCCAATGAAGGATCGCACCTTTTTTACTGAGGTAGGGGGTTTCCATTCATCGATGGCCTTTAGTTTGGTGGGGTCCATCTTTACCTGTCCCTCTCATACGATCATTCTGAGATACTCCACTTCATCAACATCGAAAAAGCATTTTTCCAACTTTAGGAAGAGTTTGTGCTCTTTGAGCCATTGGAGGACTTTCTGGGTCCATTCCTGGTGTAAGGTTTCATCATTGGAGTGGATGAGGATGTTGTCCATGTAGATAACAAGCCATCCTTCCACTATCATGTTGGCAAAGGTATGGTCCATTAGGGCTTGGAAGGTGGAAGGGGAGTTGCACAATCTGAAGAACATTATGGTTGGTTCAAAGAGGCCAAAGGAAGTAATGAATGCTGCTTTCCAATGATCTTCGGGTCATATGAGAACGTTATTATATTCCCATCTGATGTCCATTTTGGTGAAGATTTTCAATCCCTTGAGCTTGTCCATCAGGTCAGAGATCAAGGGGAGCGGGTAAGCATTTTTGATGGTGAAGGAGTTGATATATCTGTAATTCTGGCAAGGGCATAATGAGCTGTCTTTCTTAGGTACGAAAAAGAAGGGAGCAGCTTGTGGGGATTTTGATGGAATAATCTTTCCTAAGGCAAGGTGTTCATCTATGAAAGCTCGACAAGCTTCGGTCTCCTTAGGGTTTAGGGGGTAGACTTTTGCCACCTTTAGGAGGAAATCCTTGTTGAGTTTGATGGCATGGTCAAAGGTTTGAGAGGGGGGGAGCTCATCTATGGTTTTCTTTTCAAAAACATCATTGAAGGAGAAATATGGAGCAGGTAACTTGCTCTTCTTTCTTTCTTCTTTTTGCACAAGTTCAGTGGCAATGGTGGTTTTGTGAAGGGAGTGGGAGTTGTGCTTTTGCCAAGCCACGATGTTTTGCAATCAGGGTCAAGCTCTAGGTAGTGTACTAGGTGTTACGCTCGACCCGGGTAGGATCGGACGTTGTTACAATTTTACTCCTTCCTTCGAACATTGTCCTCTTTCTTCTACGCGGTACTCGTACCACTTGGCAAGGTACTCCTAGCCGTCCTCATACCGCTTTCTTCCTTCTTACGAATACCGCATCTCCACTCTTCTCACGATTATTCTAACGACCTTTATCTTCGGACTTATTCGTATCTTCGGACTTATCCCTCCTACGTCGTTTCTCTCACAACGGCGAGTATCCCCATATTCCA
>JBBPRF010000537.1:0-20879 GCA_038092875.1 Lanmaoa pseudosensibilis | reverse complement strand
CTGTATTCTAATTTATATTGGTCGCCGGCGCAAAGACGCTCCCACATGGCATTCCCGAGCTAATCCACTGGTGTGCAGCTGACTATGACGCTCTCGATTTCAAGGTGATAGTGTCCCAGGGTGCGATCGACCATGTTCGCAATCTATATATCGATCCTAATAGCCCGGTGTTTGATCTCGTACCGGCATCTCTCGGCAAGTTTTTTGATCGCTGCTATGACGAGCTAGGCTGCCCACCTGTCGAGCATGCATCTATCTGGAAAACTTATCTTCAGCTTTTGGATCTTGTACAACAATGTCAAGGTATAGATGCAGCTCTCGAGGAGACCGACATGGGAATTGTTGGTATTGGTGATGATATCCCGCTCGTGCAAGGCTTGCAAGATCTTTTCGAGCAATCTGGGTACTTAGGTTGTGTTGCAAACGGTATGGGTCCACGTAAGTATACTGTCATCGAATGGGAACTACAAGTACTAATGAAGTTGATTAGAGGAGGAACGTCTGCAACAGGTTGACGAGTACTTGAGTGAAGAGCCAGATGTTGGTGATGACGATGAGATTGATGCCGGTCCGTCTATGTGGGCCGATGCTTTTACGTCGGATGAAGATGACTCTGTGGAGGAAGAGGTGGTGGATGGGAGCTTATGAGATTGGAAGTGATCACTCATTTTGTCCCCCTTTTGGTGTAGCTTGTACATGCACCATTTGGCCTGCCTATGAGAATGATGGTTCTGACATCAACGAACGCAACAGTATCGATACTTAGAACCAAATCCAGATTCTTAAGAACCTCCGATGTCCATGTCCCAAAAAAAGTCCGAACTATCATTATTACAGTAACAAGTCTGCCGGATACTATCCAAGATATTGTCGGATCAGTTGATGTGATCGAAGTCTGAGACGGGCCAATCACAACAGCAGCAAAAAAAAAAAACAATGGCCGGAACTCAGGTGACCATAGGAGTTGAATATGCTGCATCCAAGGATGCGAACATTCGAGTCATGATATCAGATTCACGACCAAGGCGCCAATTACTAGTACGTGATTGGCACTTGCTGTGTTCAAAGAACGTGTATTTTGGTATCGATTTCCAAGCTTCTAGTTGTTTTGGCGCTCTTCTACAGCACCATTATTGCTCTGCGCGCGTCAATTTTTTTCTATTTGAGCACTGGGTGTTAATGCTGGTTTCTTCGGCGTTCTTTCCTCCTTCGTCCTCTCCCCTACTTAACCACTACTTGGCGTACTCTTTCTTCCTCTGTTCCCAGACTTATCTCGGTACCATCATTCACACGTAATGTCATGCGTGTGCACCAAGGCCATTGGAAAATTCTACGGAAGGTGTGTGCCAGACCGTCGTACTCGTCAGCCTACTAAAGGAGAGTATGATACCACATGTCCCGTTCTACACAGAATGTGGGTTTTACAGGATGGTTGATTTATATTTACAGGTTGGCATATCAGCTAGCCATCCTGTGTGTATGACACACAGGTGCGTTTTTACTCGGCATTTCAGAGAATGTTCTCGTTATCCACACAGTCACTGTTCTAGCTGGACACCGCGAACATGCTGGAATAAAGAGCGATTTCATTTCGCAGCTCGGAATGTCCAAACCTCAACTATTTCAGGGTCGCCGGAGCCAGAGCCAGAGCCAGCTAAATCGGATGTCGTACGGCAGGTATAATCGACGAGAGAAATGCCTGTGAATAGAGTGTTTCTTTGAGTGGGCTGATGGTTATCGGTGAGTAGATGTCCCATTGAACACACGATATATGATAGGATACCATTTTCATCGACTCTCACATTACAGCCTTAGTCCACTGGGGGAGACCCAGGGGCTTTGGTGCAATGTCCCCGGAATAATTGGATGCATACCACCCACTCCTCGTCATGGGTCAGTAAGTGGTTATTGATATTCTGCAACGTGCCAGCAAACAAAGTCAGTCCCATTCCATGTCCCGTGGTAATCAAACATCTCAGTGAACGTAACCACTCAGGTGATGTGTTCTGTATCGTGTATGGTCAAGGCCTAGAAACACGAAGCGCATTCGCGGTATGAAAGCGGAGGTTCCTGGAACAGGCAATGGGCGGTGCTGTTACAGCTTGGTCTGCTCCTCCCTTCCCATGACTGCTTCTAGATTCTAAAATTTTAATGCCACCTCGGCAAGCGGTTGGTGGTGATCGCATGTTTTTCTACGACGGGGTCAAACCCATGTCTCAATTCACGACACTGGCAGCCCATACATTTCGGACACTCATCGTATTCCCGTCGGGTGGACCTATGGCATGCCAATCACGATGAGGCGTATGCCGCATGCACAATCACTAGAAGGTCAACGCGAGCGTATAAAAGGCGGCTCTGTCCCCTGTCGATCGTTCAACGCACCCACCCTGTTTCGAGCTCGCATTTGAGTGCCGTGCTTCTTACTTGCTAGTCATATACTATGTACTACCGTACGATATCTCCTGTCGGGCATTCCTCCCCAATTTCGGACTCAGAGTCCACGTTGTTACCTTGGTATAGGACGGAAGTAGATGCTGGTGCCCTCCCATTCACACCATCTGACTGGGGTGCCTCATCTTCCGCCTATGCTACTTCTCAGGGCGATTTCCCCGGTCCTCAGGCTCACCTCGCAGAATCCAGCCTGGCTGCAGGAGGGAGCTCTTCGCTTCTCTCTACAGCACAAACATTACCTCCTCATACAGCTTTGTTCAACAATGCTCTTTCTGGCGATATTGGTCCTTCGGTGTCATCTTCCGTCTCTAGCCCATCAGAATCTTCCGCCTATGGAACTCAGCAGACTGCAGGAGACAGTGTGGGTCATACTGTGGTGTCCCCTTGGTTGTAACTAACACCCCCAATTGGTTGGTAGGCTATTATAGCCGGCAACCACTGGCAGTCCATGCCTCGAGAACACAAAACCCGGGGCATCTTCCCGTCTACGACAGTCTCTGCACTCACCGGTGGACAGGCAATCCCAGCCAGCTCACATCCCGAGCACGTGGCATTATGGTACCTGACATGCTGGAATGCTGTCATCGTTAACGGGCCTCGCCAGTTCATTCCCCAGACCATTTACCAGCCCCATTCTCAAGGGGACAAGGAGCGATATGTACTTCTTGCCAAGCTGCACCAACCTATCATCTTCCTCGCACAGGGCTCACCTGAATGGGGCATACCCGTACCACACCTACTGTCGAAAGGGTTGACTTGCTTAGTTGAGGGGGACGAGCCTGCGTTCGCCTCGTGTGGGCCTTCGATAGGTATCCGAGTACAGGTAAGCCATGCTTTTTGATGCCGTTTATACCCTCGATTTTCATGACTGATATTCCTCCAGTGGCCCGGCTACCAACCGTGCCACAAACAGGTCTCGACGAAAGACTATACTTCCAAACGTCGCATGATCAGTAAGGAAAAACTAGCTCAAGTCGTCGCAAGATGTGTCCAGCAGTTCATGGGTACTATGAGCGAGCAAGCGATGGAAGTGGAATCCGATAGGCGGTGGAGAGTTGGTCCGTTGGACATCAGTGTGGATGACATCATCCTCATTAGCCTCCATCACGTTTCGCAGGGGAGCTGGCAACCCCAACTACGTCTCCGCAGAACTATCGGTACTAATGTCGTCGCAGGACAGCGGGACCTTCGTGGGTTCTAATACGGGGATAAGTAACGTCACAAGCGGTGGCCGGGTCCATCAGGAAAATAGAGGGTTGCTTATTTAACTTTTTTTCATTACTTACTGTAACATATCCTCGTGCAGCCTTTTACTATACTTTTACGATGAGTAAATTAAGCTCGAAACAAGCCCACTCAATTTCTTGTTGTCCTCTTATTCCATGCTTATGTGTTAACTTGTTTCCGACTTGTCTGACTGCGTGAAAAGTGTCACCTTGCTTGACAAGGTTTCTGTCGCCCCCCAGTACTCGTGGGAAAGCGACCTACAAAAACCCCTTCCTGGTATGGTAATAGGAGGTAACTACCATTTTCGCCACACGTCATGCCATACTAATCGTGGGAACTCGTTTCATGACGAGTTGGCCATAGCTGTAGAGTTCGGATGGAACTCAATGTTGCACTAGTGCATGATCGCTGTTTTTCACCCATTTTCTGTCACTGCCAATTTGTGGACGCATTAGTAACTCGTGAGGCTCGGCGTCGGGCGAGCGGAAGCGCGCAGGATTAGTCAGCAGCCCAGAATGCTGCCAGTAAGTACACTCAGGTAGACACCAGTCATGAAAGTCTTGCTCGCTGCAGATTTGGATTTTTTCTCAACAAGGCAATAACTGCACTAAATGTGTGTTGATTATACATACTCAGGGACTTTGCTTTTGTGGACACATGTAAGTACCTTTATTTGCCATCTGTGATTGACCTGAAAGCGGAGCCTCGGGCTTGGCGAAACTGATTGAAATTCAAAGGCAACCAGAGGCCCACATATACGTGACAGCCTTCTCTTGAAAGTGGAAGAAATAGCAGAGCATGAAAGCAGTGTTGCCTCTAGCTGCCTATACGAAGGAAGGTTACACTTGGCACTTTCGGCGCAAGGTACAGGAATGCAAAGAAGACTGGCTCCGATTGGAGCGATTCTCACCGTCTCTGATGAAAGACATGAGTAATGGTGAGTCTATCCAAACCCGCTTGAGCGCACCACATACCCGACACGACTATGGCTGACTTGAAGGCACAGCAACGGTTGAATGTACATTGTACCTTGCAGGAAGCAAAAAGGCAATCGACCCTCATCATATGTACCCTTAATCACCCGAATACACGAACGTGACGCCGTGGCCAAAGGTAAACTCCGGTGGCATCCCATAATAGCATATTTTCACACTTCTTGGCAGATAGGATGGAACATAAGTTATTGAACGCACCGGATGGCGACTAAAGGCCGCTCGCTCCGACGCAATCGGAAGGTACATGCGCGTGACCCCGCGCAAAGCATTCTGTGATGCTTATCGCAACACTTTAGGCGCACAAGAATGAAGATCACACAGATGTCACCGGTTCACCGCCCAACAGGGCCGTTTTTTACGATTGTGGGAGTCCGCGATACACATAAAAGGCTGGGGCATACTAGTGAGAAGAGGAGCGCCAGTTGGACAGCCCCCCATCCCTCGAGTCACACACCTTGAGGACCACATATGCCTTTCGAAGCCCCTACCAATTTAAAAGGTGTCGCGTTGGTCACAGGCTCGGGCAATGGCATAGGTCGTACCATCGCTCTCCGACTCGCGAGCGATGGCTATGACGTTGCGTTAAACGATCTCGCCGTAAACAAACCTAACCTTGAGGCAACCAGGGAAGAGATTAACACAGAATATCCGGGGCGGCGAGTCTGCGTGCTAGTGGCCGACGTGAGTATTGAGGAGGAAGTGAAGAACATGGTCGATGGCGTGGTCGAGGCGTTGGGCCGTCTTGATGTGGTAAGCTAAAGCTTGTACCAACTTCACTTTGAGGCTGACGATTCTCTACTAGATGGTCGCGAATGCCGGCATTTTGAGGACTGGTTCGATCTCCCAAAGTAAGTTCAGAGTTCGTCATTTTGCAGGTGAAATTGATTGCTGACTCCCACACCTCACTCGAAATAGCAAGCGTAGCTGATCTGGATGCCGTCCTAGCGGTCAATGTTCGCGGAACCTTCCTCTGTTATAAATATGCAGCACAGAAGATGATAGATCAAGGAACCAAAGGCCGTATCATTGGTGCTAGCTCTCTCGCAGGCAAGAAAGGTCAATGCGACAGCATTTAACCAACCCCCCTTTTCTGTATATCTTCCGTTTCAAACCCGACTAACATGGCATCGGTACCGCCGTAGGACATCCTTTCCTGAGTGCATATTGCACTTCGAAGTTTGCAATCAGAGGATTGACCCAAACCGCAGGTTCGATAACCTGAGGTTCTTTGGTATGGCCATCTGACGGTGTTTAGCCCTCGAGTTTGGGAGGCATGGAATAACTGTGAATGCATATGCCCCAGGACTCGTTGAGACAGCGATGCGTCAGTCATCCACTTCAGTGCATCTCTTCCCTTATTAACGAATGCCTGTATAGTTGATACACTGCAAGAGGACATGGTGAAACACACGGGTGACGACGGGGGTGTTATCAATCCGGTATCGTCTTAGCACATGCTCAATCATTTATTCGATGTACGCTTACCAGCTTGAAAACAGTTGAAGAAGATGGCGGCGGTTGGTTACCTAGGTACTACCAAAGATATTGCGAGTCTTGTATCCTACCTGGTGTCACCAGAGGCACACTACGTCACTGGTGTGTATCTTCTTGTACACAATAGATGGTTCATGGTGCTCATCTCGTACAGGCCAGACGGTAACTTGAACTGAAATTTCGCTGACGTTATCTAAAGTCTAACACCACCTTTGGCAGATATCCATCGACGGTGGAACACACTTTGACTGAACTTCCTGTAGCCCTAGCAATAAGTTGCGAATATCGTCTCTCTTTATATATTTAGAGAGCTATTTGGATATGAAGAATTGCGAGAACCCACAAGTCTCGCCTGTTTGAATTGACTTGTTGACGTAACACTCACAATTCATCCCTTCAAGCAACCTTTCCGGAGGTTATATCCGCATATCCTCCTTGGCCAATGCTGTTGGTCCTGGCCGCAAACTGTTAGCAACTTTATTTGGAAGAGGTCCTTGTCGACTCGTAGTGCCTATTACTGACACTACCCTCAGGAATGTTCAGGATTGATTTATTTATTAATGGTGTCCCCGAGGGTTGTTCTACGCTCTCAAAGAGCTTGGAACTCTGGTACTTAGAGGACAGTGAGTCAGCTGGTCAACGACGACACCCCTGATATCGCGAACCCAGATACGATATGCCAGTGCGCAGCACCCATGAGGCAAGGGGGCACGTCGCACAACCAACGGGAGGTGCTGCATGAGCGGCAAGCGAGTAGCGGGGTCGAGAGGGTCAGCGAGAAGCTCGAAATGGAAGGCAGAAAGAGCGAGGAAACGGCCAAGGTGCGACCAGACAAGGAACTGGAGCAGGGGGTCCGGGTGATGAAGCCACAGATGAAGAAAAGGCCACATCGATGTCGGGCACATGAACGCCATAAGCGAGACGGACCAACTGGAAGCCGCCGAGACCGATGTAATGAACAATGCAGCAAGCAAAGCCCGACCGTAGTCCCAAGACGTACCAGCAAGGGATGTCCGGGGCCGCATAAGGTAGAGCCACGGAAGGGATGATGAAGGAGGTGGCGGCGAGGGCGCAACTAACGATGCCAGTGGCGAATTACCACACCTCGCGCTGGAGGCGGTAGCTGCAGACGAGACCCGTTAGCCTTTAGAACAACTAGTAAGAGCGCGCCATACAACCTGCCTAGACCACTAAAGCCACCCTACAAGCGCGCGCAACAAAAGAACAAGTCCCCCGAGGATCGTACTCGAAGGAGAGTGGAATGGTTATTCGAGCCTAGACATTGGACTGGACAAGCAAGATGAAGACCAAGCGACGAGAACGCCAGGAACAGTCCTAAAGCGGTACAGAGGACTTTAGAACACGTGCGCGGACCCTTGCAGCAGAGGGACGAAGCGAACGCACCTAGAATGGCCCGGGAAGAGACGTCGAGAGCGAGTCAGACGGTCAGGATGGCAACCAAGAACGTGCCGAACTAGAGTTTAGAAATGGAAAGGACAACACAACGAGCGGCACCGCTGTCGGTCATCACACGTCGCGACCCACGCCGAAGAAAATAGCCGAAGAGAACAGGGGTCATAACAGACGATACGCGTGGAACGGAACAACGGACGTAAGCTACACCACCAAACGATCCAACGTGACGATCCGTCGAGCCTGAAGTCAGCAAAATGAACCTTAGTAACGTCCGTCGAACGCGTGCGAGGAGATACACTTACCACTCATAGACCACATCATGATGGGGGTGATCGGAGGCATCGGATATGAATTGGAGGTTCGGGGAGTGTTCCAGAGCCATGACGAGGCTGCAGAAAAGGAGACCGTGCCAATCGTCGTGACTTCCTAATACATATACCATGTTAGGAAAGCGCGAGACAGCAAATCAGCCTCGTTTTCGTTGTCGATTTCGTCTGTGGGATCCAGCTGCGCTCATATTGTGAACGATGTACAATCGAGTACTGTGTTCATTCTCACAAGTGAAATGGATGAGTTCATGGCTGCCAGTGAGGTTCACTATGTGGCGAATGCTGTGATCACAAGGTTGACGAGAGTAGGTACACTACTCCATATCGTTCCAGCCCAGAGTTTAAACTTGAGAGCATTCATGCAAATCCGTTTTCGACATGAATTCATCAGTAGAGGACATCCAATCATTTCAATGAGGTATCCGGCAGGTTTAGGATGCACTGAAGCGCAAGCCATGCATAGAGTTTAGGTTGGATTCGACCAGGAATCAAGATGGAATCAGAATTGGATTGTTGGAAAAATGTTTACAGCTGATGAATACAAACTTGAAGGAAACATCCCGAAGGGAAGGCCAACTTGAAGGTTGTGGTGAGGTGCAAAGGCGGGTGGGAAAAAACCTCCTTCCAGAACCCAGGAGAAGTCATCGATCCCCCGAATCCGATAGTCCAAAGACTGAAGCAATACCTTCACCTCCAAGCACCCAAGCGTCTATAATGAACCAGAGGTGCATGGAGGAGATCTCACCCCACCGTCTTTTCCTGCGACATCGCACCCTCGTCCCCCCACCCTATCCCCATCTCCCTTGTCGGCTACTTTTTCGTCGAACCCCCATGCTAGGAAGAGCACCTTAGAAACACGACAGGATATGTCCAACAGATACCAGCCATACAAAAGCGAACAGGAGGCCCTCTAGAACTTCGCTTTGCTGCCAGAAGTATGGATCTCTCATCACACACTGACATATCATTGGAAGACGTTGTTGAAGTAAACTTGTTGTAAATCACATTACTCAATGCCCGAACAGCAAGGAGTGAGGCATCTTACATCGTGATTTGTCGCATCTATCTGATCAAATACTCTTGAAAACACTTGAAGATGAAGTGGCATCGATGTTGTCTCACTCTGATGGAGATTCGTTGAACTCTGAGAGAACCCTTTACGGGGCTACTGACTTCTGATGGTATTGTCGAGTAGCAGGTGAGTTCACTTCAATGGTTGAAAATCCTCATAAGTTAACGCCATATTTTTCTTATCAAGATATATGGATATCAATGTTTAATGATTGGTCCGGGCACTTCTGTGTTTTAACTTTGTAGCATCGCGTTCACTTGTATCACCCAATGAAGTTTGTTGTATTTCCTATCAATGTATCTATGTAAGTGTCGGTTTGCCCCGGTCTGTCTCCACCATGATCATGTCAAGGCGTAGGTCCAGTACGAGGCCAAGCAGTTTCCTCGAGGCACTACCGCGACTTATATCTCTCCAGAACTTCCCAAGACCTGTGGCAGGCTCCAGCTTAAACCCCAGCAGTCAAGACATGTCCAGTCAGCTGTCACTCGAGGGTGAGGCGCCACAAGATCCATCGTTCTTGCACGAAACAAGTATTAATTCTCAGATCGTGCCATGGGTGAAGGCTCGCAAACTTCACGGGCCGCTCAGGTTCAGGTTCCCTACGCGGGCAACGTCGTGTCAACCGCAGACAGCACCACGTTGTCGACTAACCCCATACAATTCTCCTGCTATGTATGTATACAGACCACGCCGTGCCAATCCCAATCGTCCCACCACAGTCATCGACAGATGCAAGTAATATTCAGGCGACTTACGCAGGTGACACCGCGTCAACCAACCCCACACCAGGATATGAATATCCGTTCAACATGATTATTAGTCATGCGGCGCAAGCCTTCGAACGTGAACAGCCGGGGGTTATGCGCAACAATGGGCCAGCCCCGCAGTAATCGGGACCTGTTCAGCGCTCAGGACATCGGAGTCAGGAGTCCAGCTCGCCTCGCGCTACGCAAACTTATTAACGAACGTGATACATGTAAGTGTCGTATTGTCCAGTAGTATCTACAAGGTAAGAGGAAACCCCCATGTCCCTGCCAGAACCATCTATTCCCGCGCCGCCACTTGAACATACCTCGTCTGAGTCTCAAGCCACTGCATCTCCATCTCCATCTCATATCTCAGCCCCGTTCCGAGCCTCTATACTAATCGAGGACGGGTAACCAAGAAGAGAATCGTTTCCACGCCAATTCAGAACCTCAGGCATGCCTAAGCCGAGAAGCGCGGCACAAGTGGGCTGCGCAGCGGCCAGCCAGCTGAGCTTCGGAGACAACTTGTTCCATATTTCGGGGTGTACTATCTATATTAGGCAGGACAAGTTAAATTTCTTGCGTCTTATGCACGCAAGGTCGTTATAAATCCGTCACATAACGTAAGTGCTGCAAAGACAAATGCCAAACAATATGCCTGACTCAACATTAATTGCAGGTATGCCGGTGATGCCCGGGCCCAGCCAAATGTCAGTCACAGCGAACACGAGGGGCTTAGCACCAGAACACTTACCTGGTCGGCGGTTTCAAGTAGTGTTTTGGGGCACCTGTGGAGAGCTGCAAAACTGGATCTGAGGCGTGATCACACCGATCGGTGCGGTGTATGATTGGCTTTTCGGTCTTTCAAAATCGCATTGATATCGTTGGTCCTAAATCAAGCAACAGTAATCTCGGTTATCGTGAAACCCAATGACCACCTGGCGAACCCTGCGAGTAATGTCTGCACCTCACACCGAGAAGTCAAATAACTCGTCAGCTTGAAGGCCTAGTTCTGGCAGATAACTCGCAGGCTCGCTGCGCTGCGTGGGATGGCCACCTTGGTGAGTCCGGTCCCTCATCGAGAAGGGAAAAGGTCTGATACGTTTCAGGATAGTGAGTAACCCATCGATAGCACCTCAGCTAGAAAAGAATGTGTATCACTAAAAGGGAGCGCCGGTAAATTGGCGCGACCGGCACGAAGAGCGAGTCGCACCGGGCCTAGTTAATCCGGCACGTTGCTGGCATATTTCCTGACTCTGCATGGAACGTCCACGTTTATGAAGCTGCGCATGCAATCATGTCAGTTAATAAGGATCCGAAGAGGAAATCAGCTAAATCGGTTTGCCACTTGCATTGCATTCCATATATTAGCACCGTTGATATCTTGCATTCCTTTCATGCCAACCTCTATGGTAAGTTATTCTGGGCCTGGCTCCCTTGCAACCACCATGACACTCCCTTCACTCCAGTCGACTTCCACGACCCCTACGAGGTCTGGACTGTACCCAGAAGTTGAAGCGTGGCTCTCCCTTTCTCTCTTCCTGGTCGTCATTGGTCTTTTCCAGTGGGGTTCAGTCTTGCATTCCAAAGTGGCCGGACAACGTCAACCACGAAGGGGTGCTGATGAAGAGTCGACACACACGTCCGCTCGCCCACCCGCCGGTGGTGGGCAGTGGTCGTTTGCACGCCTCCCACTTGCGGTGGTCAGTATCTTCCGGGTTGTCGCCTTCCGCTGGACAATCGAGTTCGGCACGTACGATCTCAAGATGGCCGATGTTTTTCTCACATTGGCATACGTCGCCTTTCTCCTCGTCTGGACTTTCGTAGGCAGTGAGCCAGCAGACAGATTCTCCTTCTGTCATTACGTCATTCACCTTTTGGTTATTCGCAGGTAAAGAACTTGAAGTAACGAAGCTCAACGTAAGTCATTGGAGTGGCCGTGCAGGCAGGATCGCTGCAAGTCAGTTCCCGTTTGTCACGGCTCTCGGCACTAAGAACAACGTCGTGTCCCGTGGGTTATCCCTAGCTCCATGCTCTACGCAACGCTAAACTCCCCCTGCAGTTGTCACTGGCATTGGCTATGAGAAGGTTTACCTTTCGGTAGCATCCTTCGAGATATAGGCTGACCACATTCTCAGCTAAACTACCTTCACCGTGTCACAGCTCGGTCGTGTTTCGCATTATTGTTAATCCACGCGGGCGGTAAAATATACAGTTCTGGAAGGTATGCTAATCGTGCGATTACGACAGATATGTATCTTTGACCAGCTTCCTAGAATCAACACATTGTTGAAGGACACATGGCTTCGCTTTGGTATAGCGGCGATGGTTTCGCTGACCATCCTATTAATTGTATCGCTGCGTGGAATTCGCACCAGGGCCTACGAAATCTTCTTCTACACGCATTTCGTTGCGGTGTTGTGAGCAAAATCTTAGCGATGTAAATTTTTTCTCGCTCACAGTAATTAGCATTTTCTTGTTAGGGGCATACTTTCACACTAGTGCAACACAGTAAGCGAACCTCCCCACATTCAAGATGCAATGCTGACAAGCGCAAATTGAGCCTCTCATACTGGATCTGGCCATCCTTCATGTTCTGGGCGCTCGATCGCTTCATGCGGGTCGCTCGGGTGGTGGTCTGCAATCACTTGTACTGTGGTTTCGGTCGACGCTCGAGGTTGCAAGATGCAGCCACAGAACTGCTCAGCGATGACTTTGTCCGGGTGAGAGTGCGTCGCCCACCACATTTCCAATGGTCCCCTGGACAGACCGCATACCTCATCATGCCATCTGTTTCGACATTTCCGCTCGAAGCACATCCCTTTTCCATCTCGAGTATAGACTCTGCTCTGTTCCACCCTGGCTCTAGGGATGAGCACTCTGCGAGGAATGGTACTGCGAATTGGAAGGAGCTCGTTTTCCTCATCAATATCAGAGGTGGATTTACGAAGCGCTTGAGAGAGGCCGCAGCGCAAAATCAGACTGTCAGACTGTTCATCGATGGTCCGTATGGATCCGCCCCCGACATGCGAGCGTATGACACGTCCATACTCGTTGCTGGTGAGTTGTTGTCTGTGAGTAAGTCGGAATATTTTAAGGCTGATGGGTACTTGCAGGAGGGTCAGGTGTCACGTACACGCTGCCGGTATTCCTGAACGCGATTGAGTAAGTGGTTCGCATCCATATGCTTACTACGGTGCGAAAATATTCTGTATTTTCAGAGCAGCGCGAAAGGGATCCAGCCGCTGTCGTAGGGTGGTATTTATTTGGGCAGTGCGCGACCCGAGTGAGCATAATGAACTATGTGCCACCGTCAGCTGCGATCATTCTGACACGCCTGCCACAAATTCAGGTCACGTCCTGTGGATCTCAAATGCACTTTTGCAAGCAAACGCTCTCACGCCGTCTTGGTTGACCGTGTCGATCAGGATCTTTGCCACGAAGGTACCCTCTAGCGAGGGCTCTTCGGTTGATTCGGAACAACTCCCGGATAAGGAAGACTCACAAGATTGGGTCCTGCCGCCCTCCGTCCGGTTGGAGTACGGGAGGCCAGATTTGAAGTCGATCCTGCACGGCGAGGTGAGCACGGCGACTGGGAGTATGTCAGTCACGGGTGTGTAACTTTACTTGCCTAATGTGTCTTTTGGACTCTGGCTCATGGTGACGTGTGACTAGTATGTGGTTCCCAGAGTCTGACAAGGTCGGTGCGTCATGCGTTGAGGTTTCCTGTTTCGGGACCGCGTAGTGTTTTAAGTGGGGGACCGAGCGTGATATTGCACGTCGAGTCGTTTGGGTATGCCTAGGCCTGGGTTGGTCGGTTGGCCATGTGAGCGATGGGTTTTTGTCAAGCATCCATAGTAAAAGTAGCTGCCATTCGTTCCTCTTCCGCAAGTCGGATTATATTTTTGTAATGATCATGCACTTGGCTGGATTGAATGTTGTAACATAGCACAACCATTGTGGTTCAATCCCATGTCTACCTAGCAACGTTAGTAATATTCGAATTCCGACGACGGCGCCGACGATAAATTCTGTAGCTCGTCTTGTCGACTCAACGAACAGGGAGAGGACAACATGTGACGGCGTATCACCTTGTGATCTGGGGTATCATGGTAGTACACAGGAGTATGAACTTCAATTTCCATACGAACAACGGCGCAAACAGGCTGCGCAGAAAGCGGGGGGAGGGGGAGGAAGGTGATCAAAGTACATCGCCAAAATAGCAATATTCGAACTCATCATCCTCCTCCGAGTCAGTCGGCGGCTCAGGTTCTGAATCGTAAACCTGGACCTTTTCGACATCCTCCTTATCCTCCTCCACGACGACGTCCCCGCATCCATTCCTACACAAACGACTCACCCACTCCCGCTCCTGTCTCCGAGCGAGAGCAAAATGACGCACCAGCTTCTCCACTTCCTTCCACCTCCTCAGATACTTGTCTTTCCCCTTTCTTCCGCTCAACAACGGCGTATTCCACGACACAATCTGTTCGACATTCGGGGCGACTGCAGATAAGAACGAAGCGACGAGCAAGGGTCGCGTAATTCTTGAATCGGCCAACCATAATGCCTCCAGGGAGGTATTCCGCACGCCGGCACCAGGGAGTCTCGCCCAAGCGGGCGGTAACACCGTCGCGTCAATGACAATTCCTAAGTGGGTGAGGTTTGGACAATTCCGCAAGAGCGGTACCAAACCCGGGAGCGTCACCTTGGAGGGGATCTCCCACCCGCATTCACGAACGGAGAGATCCAACGTTTCGAGGAGTGGCCAGGCTGTGGCGATCTCCTTGATAGCGGCATTATCAAGGTCGAATGTACACAACGTTTCCAATTTCAAAGACGTAAGACGTTTGAGTTGAAAGAGAGGGCGAAGGGTAGTGATATCGATGATATGTTTATCGTCGTAGTCTCTCCAGACCTGCATCTCGGAAATGTCGATCACGGACAAGTTGCGATATGAAGGGTTGGAGGCCCATGAAGTGAAAATGGCGTTATAATCGGCAGCGCAAGTTTCGTCGTCGACATTGAGATTGATTGTATCAACCGACGTGGATTGAATGAATTTCAAGAAACGCAGAGAATGAGACATGCTAGGCGCGGAGAGTAAAACTTCTTGAAGGACGGGGAATGTGACGGGACCGAATGCGGATTCGACGTGATCAAGGGAGACTAAGCGCAAGTCCATGCGAAGGATCTTCAGGTTTGTCGATTGAGAGAGGTGTAGGACGCCATCGTCTGGCAGCTCTGCACAACGTAAAGTTTGAACCTCCGGAAGTTGACAGAGGACCCTTGAGAACGTCTCGAGGGCCCGGTCACCCCTTTGGAACACAAAGTTACGGAACGCCATGATCTGCTTGATGCGTGGACACCGGGAGGGCAATAGGGGTAGGACATGGAAGGTAAGGGGATTTGACATCAAATTGTCGATATCGACATGGACCACCGTAGGTTGGAGAAGGTGCATCAAGAACGGAATAGCCTCCGTCCGGTACTCCCCGCATCGGAAATGCACCAACCTCGGGAAAATAACGACGGGAGATGGCGGTTGCGAGAGCGCGACATAGACATTCACGTCTGTGGTGGATAGACATTGTCGATCGAATCCTAGGCTTCGCACTCGACGTGCATAGCGGAGGAAAATGTCCCAGTCAGCCTGTTGCATTGCACGGTTAAAAGACTGAGGAATGTCTTCAAGTTTCAGATTGCGCTCTTGGTTCATTTTACGTAGGGAGAAGACATACCAGCTGCTTCCCGTTGACCACCCATAGATCATCCGGCATACATTTGATGAGCCATAGCAGGTCATTAATCTCGTAGTAGAGCACATTGAGAGCAGGCTCGAGGAAGTAGCGGCAGGTCCTTGCGAGCCTCGCAAGGGTGCGACGGTCACGGAACTCTCGTGATTTAGGTTCGGGTTTCAAAATAATAAACGCATGTTGAAAAATTATCGTCAAGATTTCGTCGATCGTGAGGCATCTATGCATGAGTTATCAAAAAACGAAACCGCCACCACTGGAGGAGCGCTCTGTCGTTAGCATCCACTGGCGGGAAAGCGACATGTGAAACAAGATACACACATCATACACACGGCAAATAGAAACCAAGCGCCGACTGTCTGACAACGAAGTCTTTTAAATCCGCCTTTTAGAGCGGAGCAGAAGGTGACATTCAATTACCTGCCATGGCTCAGCCATTACATGGGATATGCATGCACTCACGGCTGTGTCTGGCTAAATGATGCGGCTGGTTTTTGATGCGGCGAGCTTTCTACTACATATGAAGATGGCTGGTGCCTGGGTGGCTGGTGGCTGCCAAACGTTCGAACACGGGCAGGTCTGCAGAGCTGGCTGACCCACACATGGCAAAAATGATATCGATATCGATATGGAAGAACGTGAGTACAGCATTTCTCCGTTCTTGTCGTCCTCGAGACTGACTCTGATGAATTCATGTAGCAGCGTGACAGGCGGCTGCCATTATGGCTCCGCCAATCCCACTGCTGAATTCAGTAACAAGCGCTTAGTGGGCGTCTCGCGGTAGGTGATGTCAGCGCATCACTTTTGAGTCAGTATCAATATGCATCTCCCTAGCCAACACACGCAATCCCGCCACAAGCTGAGCGTCTGTCGTCCTTGCAAAGTTGTATGCCCATAGCACGTTGGTTCCCACACAGCTGACGGCAATGGCCGGAACGTATACTCCGACAGTGTGCTGCTCCATGCTGAAACCCGGCTAGAGCGGGTCCGCAAGATGATGTCCTCCGTCACTCTCGGATCTCATGCAAAATTCCGCGCCAGACATGAAGAATGGACGAAACAAATACAGGCTGGACTGGAAAGAGCCTCCCTCGACGAGGAGACATACGGGTCAATTTTGACCGGGATTAATCGGGTCACTAGGCCTTCACTCCAACTTTGGCGTGCGGTCAAGCCGAAGAGCGGAGATGAAGGTGGTGAACGATTGCGTTGTTGTGAGGTCATTTATTGACCAGCCGTATCGTTTACGTGCACTTGGTCAAAGCGTCCATCTTCGCGACTTATTATACGAAGCACTGCCTTGACCTACTCATGCCGAACAGACGTGTCGCTGAATATGGCAGCCTCTCCTGGCCATGCATAGAGCCTATTGGAGGAATTACGTTTGGAGGTTTAATAACACATACCGTAATAGATGATAGGACTTCAAGTTTCCGCGAGCTAGAACTACAGTAGAACTGACTATGCTATGACAAAGCTTAGGCATAAACAAAGGTAAATACCTCGTCGTAAAGCCGAAAGCCGAAAGAGAGAACGAAGTGAAGCAGAGAAACGATACGTGACATGTGAAGGTGATAAGGAACGAGACAATCTGATAGCGATCGCGTTAACCAAATACGACCAGCAAATAATCCGACGAATAGATTATGTAAAATTCCCCTGTTCAAGGAAATTTCCTCTGTATTTGGCCTATATATGGTAAGAGTTGTGGACAATGCTTTCAATCATGGCCTCAAATTTAACTCGCAAAGGCCGCCCGGCGACGGTAAACGTGTTTCACCCAGCCAATGGCTACGAAGTAAAACCAACCATGTATTTGTGCATGAAATCTCCGTGATGTAAAGAGTCTCAATGGTAAGTCTCTGAGTCTGAATCTGAGGCCTGAGGCCTGAGGAGCAAACGATGACTTGATGCGGGTACATCGAGTTCTCAATTTGGGTGAAGTTATTCTTCTGGACCCTCCATCATGACGAATTGGGCACCCACCTCAATCGACCAATGCCCGAGGCCTCGGATGGCTGCGTGGGCCGCAGAAGATAAGGTTCGACCAGGGCGCTCTGATCGTTATGTAGGATCCGGCGCACGATCATCACGATGCCTGTATTCTGATACTAGTATGTCGTATTGGTGGAAAAGGAAGAGCTTCAAGACACTAGATGCTGATATGTTGATGAGTCTCGGGCTATAACGAGTTGAACCTGCTGCTATGTAGTATACTGGCAGCTCCAAATCAAGCATCGTGTGCCAGTGATAAGTTGGGCCGGCCTCACTTGGAGTAGTTTGTCCCATTTCCTTCCTGCCTAGCCAGACTGTTGTCTCAGATATTGTTATCACGAGTTTCTCCAGAAAATACCAGTACAGGAGTGATCAAAGAGTACACTAGTCGGTACAGTTCGAGGCGGTTACACTCAGAAGACATGTTGCCAAATTGGAAGGGTGGGCTGATGGACAGTGACCAGTGTGTGGGACGAACCGATAACGACAGTTAGATATGGCCGAGCTGATTGTCGCCGACGAAGTGGGATCCTCCCTCGCATCTCCATCCCCCCGATTGCTTCACCCAGGCATATCCCATCGGGCAACGTCCCGATCTTCCTAGTCTACGCTGTATATCCTGTTCCCTTCGCTGCCTCTGAGCCTCTTGTTGTTGTTTCTGCTTCAGCTCTGCAATAGCCCGTTCCCTAGCAGCTTTCGCCTCCGCCTCACGCTTCCGAGCAGCTTCTAGTTCGCGTTGAGCCCTCCTCTCTTGCTCCGCTCTGTCTGCCGCAACCTGCTGTTTGACATGCTGGAGAGCCGCCACGCGCAGCCTGGCTCGTTCCTCCGCCCGTCGCTCTGCATCACGCGCCTTCCTCAACTCTCGCTGGAGCCTGTTTTCCTCTTCCTTTGCCCGCCTCTTTTGCTCTTCCGCAGCGAGCTTATCGGCCTGCAGCTGGTTCCAGTCCTCGTCCGACACTCCTGCATCTCGTCGAACGTGCGAAGTAGCATCTACTGCCTTTGGAAGTGCGCGCGATGCTTGTGAAGGTGAAGGCTGGGTGGAAGGTGTCTTCGATGCGGGTTGGCTTGTCTGGCTGTTAACAGCTGGCTGCTTCGTAGCCATCTGCTTTCCGCGTTGCCTCGGAGGTTTTTGCTTTGGAGGCATTTGCGCAGGTGATTGCGATCCCCCTGACTTGGATGAGGATGATCGCGGCGGTGGAGGCTTGGAAGTGTTGGAGGAAGGTGGTGGAGGTTTCGATGATCGAGAAGAGGAAGAAGATGCGGGAGGGGGTGGAGGCGGAGGAGGTTTCGATGATTGAGAAGAGGAGGAACTGGCAGGGGGTGGTGGAGGAGGTTTCGATGATTGAGAAGAGGAAGAAGCGGCAGGGGGTGGTGGCGGCGGAGCAGCGCTGAAGCTTGCCATGGGTGGAGGAGACAAATTCACGGGGCGACTGCTAGGAACACCAAGTCTGTCTCGTTGCTCCTTGAGCATGGCCTGCATGATGTCTATGGCCTCCGCAACAGTAAGAGTTGCTGATCCGCCATTGGAAGCGTTGGAGAAGGCTTGCTGAAACATACGTTTTCCAAGTGTCTTGATATCGCGAGCGTTTCCCCAGGACGATAGAATAGACATTCGGGTGACAATGGTTCGCATTTGTTGATAGTCTGAGGATTGTGGGTCCGCCAGCTCCGCAACGACAATGTTGCTCTTGCGAAGGTCCTTGTCGAGTAGCGCAAGACACTGATCGATGGTCATGTTGCGGAAATGCATCTCCTCAGAGAAGCAACTCGCAAGGCCAGGGTTGACCTTTAATAGCTTGTTCATCTCGTCGTCGTATCCGGCGAGGATTATAACCAGTTTGTTCATGTATTTCTCCTTCGTCATTATATCGACGATCTCGTCCATTGCTTCCTGCGCGAACTGTCCCTGGCTCAGGCGGTACGCCTCGTCGATGAACAATACCTTGCCGAGCGCCTTCTCGAATAGTTTCCTAGTTTTGGGTCCCGTGTGTCCCACAAACTGACCAACCAAATCAGACGCCGAACACTCGATCACGTCTGTGGAGGATAGGAACCCCATATCGTAGTATACTTGGCCAAGCTTTCGCGCGGTGGTCGTTTTCCCGGTACCTTGATCGTCGGGAAAACAATAAGGGAGTTTACACGGAGCACGTACGAATTCGTACTCACCGGGTGGCCCTTTGAAAACAAAGTTACTTGGAATCTGCTTACGCATATCCAGTCCTTGGGCTTTCATCGTTCGTGCAATCCTCTGATACTTGTCAAGTTTCTGGACGATTTCATCACATCCTATGACATCCTCGAACATTTTCACCAAGTTTGCGGATGCATTCTGGCTTCGGTTAAAGTCGGGGTCCAAGTCTTCAGGTTCGAAGACGACATCGGAGCGTTGATGAGGAGGCACGGATGACATCCGCTTCTGATATCGGTCCTTCGCAAGGCCAAGTACATTCTCTACCTCGCCTGCGTTACCAAAGTTGGGACGATCCTTCAGGCGGCTCAAAAGGTCTTGAGCTACTTGCTTCGCATCGTCGGTGGCGGCCAGGTCCTGCTTTTTGAGCTTGTAATTGAAGATATCCATAAGTTGTGATTCGGTGAAGTCATCAAAGTTAAATGCGTTCTCGATCCCAAAACGACGGGCTAGACCTGGATTGACATTCTACACAGGTGCACCGTCAGAAAAGTCAGAGAATAACACGGGGGACATGCCTGGAACATCTCCTCCATCTGTTCCTTGTAACCGAGAAGCAGTACACATCGGTCTTCACCAGGCACACTCTGGATTTCAGCGACGATAGTATCGATGACGGTGGTTTTGAACATATCTTGTTGTCCGTGACTCTTGCTACTGTATAGCATGTATGCCTAGCGCACAAGTTGACGATCATATTAGTTGAACGGGAATGGCTTTGACTCGCCTCATCGATCACAAGGACCTTGCCTCGAGTGCTATCCAAAATAGCCTTGGTATTTCTCTCTGAATGTCCCAGGTATGCGCCCACGAAGTCCGACGGGTTCTTTACAACGACTGTAAGAACAACGCATTAGTTCTTTGAACCGTTGATGGCTACCCTCTTACCTTCCCCATTGCTCAGGAGACCCAGATCCGCGAGCACTTGGCCATACAGCTTGGCGACGCTCGTCTTTCCTGTACCCGGAGAGCCAAGGAAAACCCTATTCAGCGACATTTGAAGCGGCTCCTTTTCCTCCAATTCACGGTGATAGTTGGTCTCAATGAGCGCGAAGAAGTTGCGCACGGACTCTTTGACAGAGTCAAGCCCAACGAGTCCCTGCACTTCTGACCAGGCCGCGTTGTTCGGAATCACTTGTGATGGGTCAGGTCCGATCAGGTCCTCCTTGGTCATGAAGAAGTCGTCCGCAGGAGCCCCGGCTCT
>JBBPRF010000536.1:0-20884 GCA_038092875.1 Lanmaoa pseudosensibilis | reverse complement strand
CGTGCTCGATCACTGGACAACTCACTTCGCCACTTGGTCACGTCCCGTGCCAGTGGATTCCCCCGCGCCATGTGATCGCTTACGCGTCCGTGGAATACCTTGAACCCTCGACACTTAGGACCTCCCTACGCCTCCAAGGGCTACGTCCGATCCTACCCGGGTCGAGCGTAACAGGTACATCAAACCTTCTAAATTCCCACAGACCTCGCCAGTCTTCCTTATTCCCAAGAAAGACAGCAAGAAGCGAATGGTCATTGATTACCGATATTTAAATGAAGGTACTATCAAAAATTCTTATCCGCTCCCTCTAATTCCACAGCTTATCGATTGGCTAAAAAATGCTGATATGTTCACTGCCCTTGACTTACGTTGGGGGTATAATAATGTATGAATCAAAGAAGGCAATGAATGGAAAGATGCCTTTGTCACCCCCATCAGCGCCTACGAACCCACGGTTATGTATTTTGGAATGACTAATTCTTCCTCTACATTCCAACAGATGATGAATGATATATTTAACGATATGTATGCAGTAGTAATTATTTATATCAATGATTGTATGATATTTACATCCAAGAAAACAAAAGAAGAGCATGAGGAGGTAGTAAAAGAGGTCCTTCGCCGCTTATGCAAGAATGATCTTTACATAAAACCCTCCAAGTGCTTCTTCTCACAGGACAAAGTGGACTTTTTGGGCATGGTTGTATCTAAAAAGGGGGTAGAGATGCAGCAGAGTAAAGTGGCAGGGGTCATGAATTGGCCAATTCCTACTCACTTAAAGCAGCTCCAGGGTTTCCTCGGACTATGTAATTATTATAGATGATTCATAGAAGGCTTTGCTGAGATCGCACACCCCCTGAACAACCTTACCAAGAAAGATGTTCTGTTCACATGGGGTCCCGATCAACAAAAGGCATTCAACACTTTGAAAAAGTGCTTTACGACTGCACCTCTCTTGGCTTACCCTAATTGGGAACAAGATGTTAGGGTCGAAACAGATGCCCCGGATATAGCCACAGGAGCTGTGCTCTCTACATTATGTGATGATGGTAACTGGAGGCCTGTGGCCTTTATCTCTCATTCCTTTGATAGCACAGAGTGCAACTATCCTATTTATGACAAAGAATTGCTTGCAGTGATTCGGGCGCTGGAAGAGTGGTGCCATTACCTTATTTGTTGGGAAAGATTCGAAATCTGGACCAATCATAAAAATTTAGAATACTGGAAGAAGCCGCAAACTTTGAGCAGTCGGCAAGCCTGTTGGCACGCCCTTCTTCAGGAATTTAATTATGTCTTTATTTATAAACCTGGTTCTACGAATGGATGAGCCGATGTGCTCTCGCATTGACTGGACCATGGGGAGGAGGCAGTGCAGGATTATAACAGCAATGTGATGGTCTTGCCTCCTTTTGTTTTCATTAATTCTATTTCTTTATCTTCGGACTTTCTTTGGGAGTTGGAATCTGAGTCAGCCTCTTTGGGAGTTGACACAGTGAACAACTTTCTTTTCAACAATACTATGAATATTTTCAAAAATAAGAAAAACAAAGTTTTCATACCTGAATCATTATGTACTTGTTTAATAACTCTTTGTCATGATTCTCCTATTGCCGGACATGGCGGACATTCTAAAACTATTCATACTCTTACTTGCTATTTTTCGTGGCCTGGTGTCACCAAGGACATTAAAACTTATGTAGATAGCTGCCAAGTGTGCACCCTCACAAAGGGTAAGCAAAAGGCACCAGCAGGAAAACTCCTTCCTCTCCCCATTGCAAAGCAACTGTGGGAAGATCTTTTGGTAGATTTCATTACAAGACTTCCCGAATCATGTTCTTTTACCACTATTTGTGTTGTCATTGATCAATTCTCTAAAGAAGTTGTATTTATTCCTACACACAATACCTGTTCTTTTTCGGACTTAGCTATTTTATTCTGGGATCACATTTGGTGTACTCACAGACTACCCTCCACACTTGTTTCCAATTGCGGCCCCCAATTCGTCTCTGCATTCACCAAAGAGTTGTGCAAGCTCCTCGGTATTTCCCAGAAAATCTCCATGGCCTATCATTCCCAAACTAATGGCCAAACTGAGCATGTCAATAGAGATCTAGAACAATATCTCCACGCGTACATGGGGAAGAAGCAGAACAAATGGGCAGGCTGGCTCAAAATGGCCCAATTCTCCCACAACAACACGCTCACTACTGCCACTGGAACCATTCCCTTTAACATTACTTGTAACTATGCACCTCACATGGGTTTCAAAGGGAAATTAGTGGGTTTTGCCAGAGACATGGGTCGTTCCCACAAAGAGATAGAAGCAGCTTTAGAAGCCACATGAGACCGAATGATCACTTCAGCTGAGAAGAATTGTTCTGAAGCACCAGAGTATTCCATTGGTCAGCAGGTCTGGCTTTCCACAGATAAACTAAAACTTCCATACACGGTGAAAAAGCTCACACAAAAATGGATTGGACCTTATGCCATCACTGCAGTCCTTCCTAATGCCATTACTCTCAAACTACCGAACTCTATCCACATCCATCCCATGGTCAATATCTCTCGTGTAAAACCTTATTGGAAAACCTTATCTGGACAGCCCAAAGTCTGTCCCGAAGCAATTGAGATAGACCAAGAAGGAGAAGAGCAGTTTGAGATTGAATACTTAGCCACATCACGTCTTCACAGCCAGAAGTTGGAGTATCTCATTCATTGGAAGGGTTATGATGAAACCGATCGTACATGGGAATCAGCAGATATCATCCATACAGCACCACAGGCAGTTGCCGATTTCCACAGAAAGAACCCTTCCGCACCTCACAAACTCCGTGGACTTACTGTCTCTGCCTTCAACTCTTTATTCACTCCTTACAAGAACTTCACAACTATGGAGCCTTCTGTGACTCGCCTGGAATTCAAGTCTTAAAAAGGGGGTAGTGTTATAATATGAATATTTTCAAAACTTTTTCGAACTTATCATTTTGCTTTTACCAGTCATGTGACTAGCACATGTGATCGTGAGAAACAATCATGTGACCATGGTCTAGACCTAATCACATGACATGCATCATGGTTTTAATCTCTGTTCCTTTCACACCTTATCTATTCCCACAGTTATTTCTGCTCTTTGTCTCATGCTGTCATTCACACAAACTCTTCTTTTCATTATACTTTACTTAGTAAATCCTCTCGCGCACAGCATGGTCTGTGCGTGCGCCTGTAACATATATAAGTTAGACACTTGCAACTGGATTCCCCAGTCTAATCCATTTCATTTACCACCTCTAATCATTGCCTGGAGTACATCCTCCTTGTAGGCTGGTGTTGAACTTGGGTAAAGCTCCACAATATTCTTGTGCCAGTAACCATGTACGCTGTGAGATAGTTCCGAGCCTTGTGGATTTTGTCGTTCACGATAGGATCATAACAAAGGGTATGCTTGTAAGCGACTCATAGGTGATAATCTTGTCAAAAACTCTAGTAGAGACTAGAGCTCAGCTACTGCCTAAGATGGGCAAGAACAACTGAGGTGCTTATGAATGAAGAAAGAATATAAGTAGTATGTGGTGGAGACACACTCATACCTCAATAAGTGTCAGGGAAGGGATATTGTTACGCAAAGCGTACAACGATGGTAATACTCCTAAGGAGTAGCGCTAGACGGGCGATACTCACAAAGAGACCGACGTCCGCTAGTTCTACAAAGATAAGGAGCCTTACAAGGACGAAGGAAGTCGAGTGAGAATCAACTTAAGGCACAGGGGTTTCAAGGTGATTCGAGACAACGCTTGTATTGTGTAGACCAAGAATGAGAAATACAAATGTAGATGAAGAGTTTATATATCAGGGATCAGCGCACACGGACCAAGGAAAGAGTTGGGACCAAAATAGAAAGGAAGTCTATGGAATGTTGTGGAATATGGGGGACACTCGCCGTTGTGAGAGAAACGACATAGGAGATAGGAGTCCGAAGATACGAGTAAAGCCGAAGAGAGGAGTGACTAGAACATTTGTAGAAAACAAGGAAAAGCAGTATTCGTAAGGAGGAGGAAAGCGGTATAAGGATGGCTCGGTGTACCTCGCCAAGTAGTATGAGTCCCGCGCAACAGAAAGAGAACAACATATGGACAAAGGAAGAAGATTGTAACAGATATTACCAAATGTATAGTAACAGGTATGTAAGAAACATTACTGAGCAATAGTGTCATACCATAAGAGGCCCGGAAGTCAAAGTTCTGGAAGTGGTTCTGGTGGTTCCAAGTCTGGAAGAGTGGGAAGCAATTCCGGAAGTGGTTCTGGTGGTTCCGAGTCCGGAATAGTGTGGGAAAATTCTGGAAGTGGTTCTGGAATGGAAGGCTTTCATCCTGAGTGTTCTGGAAGAGCTGGAACCTTGGAAGCAGGTATTTTGTCACTCCCACTCGAGTGTAGCCACAATTCCATACCTTGAACAAACTTCCAGTGTTGTTCACTCACAAGTGGTTTTGTGAGTATGTCTGCTACCATCTCCTTTATAGAGACATATTGGACCACTGCTTCTCCTTTTCCAACTAAGTCATCCTGGACAAAGTGATACTTCTGTTGGATGTGCTTGGTCCGAGCTTGGAGCTGTGGATCACGGCATAGAATGATGGCTGCTTTGTTGTCACAGAATAGCTCAGTAGGAGCCTTTTGTGTATGTCCAATCTTGTCAAAAAAGATCTGAAGCCAGGCCAAGTGCTGTCCAGCATTGCTGAGTCCAATGTACTCCGATTCCATGGTGGAGAGGGCAACCATGCTTTGTAGCTTGCTGGACCAGGAGATGGCTCCATGGTTGCTGATGAAAACAAAACCAGATGTGGAGCAGGAATTGTCTGGGTCTTGAGACCAACCAGCATCAGAGTATCCATGGAAATTCATGTCTGTGGAGAGCTCTGTTCCATTGAATCGAAGCTTCATATCCTTAGTGGCTTGGATGTACTGGAGTACACACTTTGCAGCTTCCCAGTGTATGGACTTGGGTTTTGCACTGAAGCGACTGAGTGCATCTACTGCATATGCAATGTCTGGATGTATTCCAAGCATGAGGTACATCAGTGACCCTATGACTGTAAGGTATGAAACCTGCTTTCCATCAATGACCATCTTTGAAATGATACAGTCATTTGTTGGGTCAGTTGCAGAGAGTTGGAGATTGTGTGCCATAGGAGTCCATACTGGTTTCCAAGTGGACATGCCAATTCTCTCTAGAATAGTGTGACAATACTGTGATTGGCACAAGGAGATGGTCCAGAGTTTCCAGTTCCGTTTGGTTTCAATTCCAAGGATGTACTTGACCTTTCCAAGATCATGCATTTTAAAAGTGGCAGAAAGTTTTGCCTTGATGGAGTCCATGAACTTTTGAGTTGTAGCTGCTAGGAGTAGGTTGTTGACATATACAACTAGGAAACAAACTTGGCCATCTTTTCAGAACATGTAAAGACATGTCTCAGCATCCAGGTAAACAAATCTGAGGTTTCTGAGCTTCCAGTCCAAGGTTTTGTTCCAAGTCCAGCCAGCTTGTTTAAGTCCATACAAGGAGCATTGGAGTTTCCAGCAATATCCAGGTTGGATAGGAACACCTTCCAGTGGTGACATGTATAGGTCCTCCTCCAGTTCTCCATTGAGGTAAGCTGTGGATATGTCCATTTGATCCAACTCCAAATCATACTTTGCAGCTAGGGCAATTAAGATCTGGATGGAATCAAGATTAGCTACCAGAGCAAAGACTTCCTGATAGTCAACTCCTTCCTTCTGTGTGAAGCCACATGCAACTATCCAGACTTTGTATCATTCCACATTTTCCTTTTCATCTCACTTGATCTGGAAAACTGGTTTTGAAGTAATTGAGTTTACTCCCTCTGGAATGAGCACGGTTTCATAAACATGATTGGAGTTGAGACTTTGGAGCTTCTTTTCTACAGCAGATTTCCATAGTTTCTTGTCTGCTCCAAAATAGGCTTCCTTTAGATTTCTCAGAAGTGACTTTTCCGAGGGTGAGCTTGCAGATCCAGCAAATATGAAATCCTTTATTGAGGTTGAGAATGCTCCTGGAAGGTCCAGATCATCTTCTGAGGGTTCTGGAATGTGTTCTGGACTTGTGCTTCCTCTCTACAATTTTCCTGTCTTATGGCTTCTTCCTCTAGGGCTTGCTTATACTCTCTGTTCTTGTTTGTTGCTTGTCGTTGCCAGTTGCTTTGTTGTACAAGTGGAGCTGGAGCTGGAATTTGGGCTGGGACCAGAGCTGGCAGTGGAGCCAGAGCTGGAGCTGGAACTGGAACTGGGGCTTCATTCAATTTGAGTTGGTCCAGGCATTCCAAAAGTTCCTCAATGCCTGGACTAGCAGGGCATTCCAGAATGTTTTCTGGTTCCGGAGCTTCTGGAGCTTCTTCCACTGGTCCAGGATTGTGTGAAGGTGTATGGTCATCATCATCATGGTTATGGTCCAGTTGACAAAGGTGCTCTGGAAGTAGACCCTCCCACTGTTCCTCAACAGTGGAGGCATTCCATGAAGCAGATTCAACATCAGATATTTGTCCAGACTCATTAAAAATGACATGATGACTGGAAATAATGGTTCGGTGCTCAATGTCAAGGAGTTTGTGGGCTTGTTGCCCATAGGTGTATCCTATCATGATGCACTTCTTTCCATGTGGTTGGAATTTCCCTCCCCGCTGCTCCTTTGGTGTGTAGGCATAGACAGGACACCTGAAGGTGCAGAAGAGAGTTGGATCAACCTGGCAATTGAAGAAAACTTGATAGGAGACCTTTCCATTTAGTCCAGAGGTTGGACTTCATGCAGAGATGTATGTGGCAGTTGACATGGCATTAGCCCAGAAGGATTTTGGAAGTTTAGATTCTTCCAACATGGTGTTGGCAAGCATGGCTAGTGTTTGGTTCATGTGCTCTGCCAACCCATTTTGTTCTGGAGTATATGAGGCAGAGGTTTCAAGGAGTGTGCCATCAGTTCAGAGTTGATCCCGGAAGGCCTTGTTGGTATACTCTGTTCCACCATTGCTCCAAACAAATTTGGTATAGAGTTCAGAGAAGTCCTCCTGTCCTATCTCTGTCTGGAGGAGAGTTTGGACATCCATCTTCCATTGGTTGTAAATTTGCAAGACTTCATTCTTGTGTTTCATGAAATAAATCCAAGGAAACCAGCTAAAGTTATCAACAATGACTAGCCAAAACCTGTAGCCTTCACGTGATCATGAAGTTATGGGGCCTCCAACATCAGTATGTACCATCTCCAGGGAACGAGTGCTCCAGGGGCTGTCCTGAGTTCCAAAGGCAACCTTTTCATTTTTCCAAGTGTACATGCCTCACAGAATGCAGGTGTTCAAGTGAGAGCATCAATTCCTCAAAGTTGGCTAGACTTGACCATGTATTGAATTCAAGCAATAGACATGTGTCCCATCTGTCGGTGGAGGAAATTCACATCAATGGTTGCATAAGTCACCTCCTTCTGATTGTTTGAAGTAACCCTTGCATGATAGAGGCTATTTTTGTAATTGGCAACTAGAATGGTGTTCCAGTCTTTCCAAACATAGCATATGTGGGACATTGCCGGAAAGGTAGTGGAAAGGCCGGCAGAGGCAAGTCGATTTACAGAGATAAGTGAAATCCAGAACTTTGGAATTAGGAGAACATTTGATAGTATCATTTCAAAAGTGTTCTTGGACACTTGTGACAAGAGTGGAACTGTTCCAATTCTGATGGCATATGCTTCCAAGTTGTCTCTGAGAGTTACTGGATATGGAGGGTTGAGTGGCTGATATGTTCGGAACCAGGATCAGTGAGGGACTATGTGTGATGATGCTCCAGAGTCAATGATCAAAGTGTTTCTTCCATTGTCATTTTGCTCAGACTATGAGTAGGTGTGAATACATTGGATTAGGGACTGAGATACATGTTCCCAAACTACATTTGCCGGGTCTGGAGGATCAGGAGTTCCCTCCACTGTGTTTGCCTGCTCCTTCCCTTTGTTTGGCTTCTTAAATCCTCCCTTTCTCAACTCTGTGACCCATTTCTTGTAGGAGTTGCAGTCAGCAAAGTCATGTGTGGCCGACAGATGGTGTTCACACCTAGTAGTAGAATTTGGAGGTCGGGTGGAGGATCTGGGAGTTCCGGAAACCTTCATGGCTGATTCTGAATGGCCTGAGGGATACAAGTGAGCATCTTCAGCAATGACTCGGGTTTCCACTGCATTGAAGGTTAGCTTGCTGTCCTCTGTGGTGTTGATGGGGAATGACTTGAATAGCTCCCATTCTGGAGTTTTTGGAAGGGAGTTGAGAAGGGTGAATGCCATGACTTTTGTATCCACAGGAAACTTCATCACAGCAAGGTGGGACTCGGAAGTCTGAAGTGAAGAAATATGTTCTGAGATGTTGGAGTTGCCATTCCAGGTCACATTGAAGAGTTGTTGGAATATGTAGAAAGCAGAGGAGACACTTGAGGTATCCAGAAGTGATACAAGTTTGTCCCAAAGTTCTTTGGTGGAAGTGCAGGACTTCATTTTAAGTAGAAGGGCATCAAAAAGATGCTCCTGTATAATGCCATGGGCCTTTTCATTGTGTTCCTTCCAGTTGCAGACATCTGAAGTTGTCACTCCAGTAGATCCAAGGGTAGGTTCCAGGTCTGTTCCAGAAGTGACACCATAGACTTTGCCACTTTGGAGTTTGTGGGTGACCTTGACCTTCCATAGCAGAAAGGTTTCAGGTCCAGTTAGGATTTTGTCACTTCGGATAATATCCAATGTCATGCTGGGTGACAGGACAGGGTGAGGTTGGCAGAAGAAGAATTTATTTTATGATGGTGGCATTAGGTGGCTGGTAGCCAATAGCCAAAGTCCATTGAAAATGGAGAGTGCACTGAGGGATGCACGAGTGGGTGAGTTATTCAATTATTGGGTGCAAGCAGGGCTCATAACCTGTCAAAAACTCTAGTAGAGACTAGAGCTGCAGTACATGAGTCTAGGAGTAAATACTAAGTAAGAAATAACTCACCTCAGCTGCTGTCTAAGATGGGCAAGAACAACTGAGGTGCTTATGAATGAAGAAAGAATATAAGTAGTATGTGGTGGAGGCACACTCGTACCTCAATAAGTGTCAGGGAAGAGATATTACCAAATGTATAGTAACAGGTATGTAAGAAACATTACTGAGCAATAGTGTCATACTATAAGAGGCCCGAAAGTCAAAGTTTCGGAAGTGGTTCTGGTGGTTCTGAGTCTGGAAGAGCAGGAAGCAATTCTGGAAGTGGGTTCCAGTGGTTCCAAGTCTGGAAGAGTGTGGGAAAATTCTGGAAGTGGTTCCAGAATGGAAGGCTTTCATCCTGAGTGTTTTGGAAAAGCCAGAACCTCGGAAGCAGGTATTTTGTCAGTACAACTGTTATCTGAACTCGTGCATCCTATATACATCACAGTATAGCCTGCTCCCTTCATGCCCATATTGCAATGAGGCTTGTTTCAAGTCTAATGGAAAACCTCGCCACCAATTTGTCTATTTTCCACTTATCCTGTGCCTTCAAGGTTTCTTTCAAAGAAAAAGAATAGTTTATCTAATGGATTACTGTGCTACCTACAAGAGGATGGGCAAGGATATATGTGACATCTTCAACAGTGAAAATTACAACAAACTGTTGACAGGGTGAAGTTGCATTACCAGTACTTTTAAGATCCCTGTGACATTGCCCTCATGCTTTGTACAGACAGCTATCTACTGTTCAAAGGTTGGCGAAATGGACCAAGCACAACACCAATCTTGTTGCTCAACTACAACATCCCTCCTAGTAAACACACTCACCATCAGCATCTTCTTTGTGTTGGGATCATTCCTGGTCCACACCAACCAAAGGATATTGCCTCTTTTCTAGCACCTCTTGATGATGAACTTGCAGAACTTGCTTATGGAGTAGAGACCTTTGACACAACCAGTGAAAGCTCTTTCAGCTTACACGCATATGTTGTCACCAAACTAGGAGACATCCTTGCAACACAGAAGTTCCTCAACATCAAAGGTCTGAATTCCATTTTTCTGTGTCGATCATGCAAGATACAGGCCATTTCGGGAACTGGAAAGACCCACTATGTCACACTTTAGTCCCCCAGGAGACATCCCAACAGTCAAACCCTTGTTTCTTGGAGTGCAGATAACCTTTCTATGTGAGCACATGAGGACTTTCTGGACATCTCCCATCAGCTTGGACTCACACCATCAAAGGCTGCAAAGGAGAAGATAGCAAAAGCAACAGGTATCTGTGGTCTCCCTGCTTTGCAGAGAGTTGGGTCCTTGGACTTTGCACAATCAGCTCTGTGGAAATGGTTCCATTTGCTCCTTGAGAATGTAATTCCAACTCTTGTGGAGTTATGGGCAGGTTAGTTCAAAGGAATGGAGTCTGCTGTGGATGAGTTCAGGATTGCTCCGCATATATGGGAGAAAATCAGGCAAGAGACTCAAGATGCAGTACAATATATTCCAGCAGCATTTGTGTGCATCCTCAGCAACATTGCAACACAGTGTTCCCTTTTTTCAGCTGAGTCATGGTGTTTTTGGTTCATCCAATAGTACTTGAAAACTGCTTTCCAAAAGAGAAGTACTATACCCATGCATGTGAGCTAAGTGATATCATGAAGATCACACTACAGCTTCATATCACAGTGGAGCAAGTGAATGATATTACTGTTAGGCTTTGGCAATGAGTTGAAAAATATGAAGAGTAAGTGGTATTGTCTTGAGAATACTTCTCAAAATAAGCTAACTTCACTGAACAGGTATTACTATCAGTATAACATTGACCGGCTGCCAGCTTGCATGTTACCTATTCATGATCTACTTCACATTGGCAAGGGAATCCTGTACTGTGGTCCTGTCTGGTCTACTTGGACCTTTTTCATGGAGCACTACTGTAGTTCACTCCAGCATACACTTCATTCCCAGAGCCAGCCATGGAGCAACTTGAACTGGACTTTACTCTACTCAATCACACTCAAACAGCTGTCTGTCCACTATGACCTTGCTGAAGAACTCTGTTGGTGGGACGACCGAGAAGATGATGGGCCTGTCAGATATGAGTGTACAGTTGATGGATGTAAGTACTGCAAACAATATCGGAGGCATACTAAACTACATTTCTGATTAGATGATAACTATATTCTTCACCCGCCATTCAAAGCCATCATTGGGATAGATCCATCACTCCAAAGGAAGATTGCAAGTTATGTGGTGCAAGTACTAGGAAAACAAGATAGTGAGGTGGGGAAGCAGCTTCTGGCACCACTGTTCTTTGCCAGAAAACTGAGGATATGTGGTGGTGGTGGTTTGTTCTGCACCAGGACTGTCTCTCATAGATCAATGACCTCAGAAAGAAGGAATTGCCACATCAAGGTACAATCATTGTACTGATACTGTGGTATATCTCTGACTGTTTACATAGTATGAAGTGGTTCTGGAGGTACAGAATGACAACCTAGTCCATCAAACTGGTCATGGTGAACTGGAGAAATTTTTCATTCTTACTCTACCAATGGATCAATTTTTTGGTGCACTTAGTGGAAAGACACTTGCCCTCACACTCATTATGCCATGGGTTACTACTGAAGTCACAAAGGCTAGATTCAAGAACAAATACATGTCATCCAAGGGGCCTCCATCATAATGGATGTTTGAAGCTTGAGGCATGTTGTTGGTTTAGTTTCCATCAGCAACCATTGGGGGATTGTTGATCATGTGCCAGGGACAGCTGTGAGAAGCTTCACAGAAAGTGCATCATGGCTAGACTCGCTCAAAGATGTTGAGGGAGAAATGTGTGGGGGTGAGATGAATGAGGCATTGTGATAGACAGTATGTGTTAGTGATCTTAAAATTCTCAGCTAGCAACTGATGAGCAAAGTGGCTACATTGTCTTTGTTACACACACATAGTTGGATGGCTCAGTGACTCAGATTGAGTAGTCTGGAGATGGTGAGGTCAACAAGAGAGATTGACGCTGTTGAAAACAGGCATGTACTGACAGAGTCTCACACAGGCTACATACCTTGTTCTGAACATTTCACTGATGGTGGTGATTTGAGGTAGAGAGTCTTATTCAAACTCAGATCCACTGAGTTTGTACTTAAATACAAAGAGCATGTGAACTATTACTATATGTAGTATTTGGTGTTCAACACTCCCCCTTGTCTGATATACCATAAGGATATGCTAGACATAAGTATCCACTACATTCACTCAATCTGTATGAAAGGTGAGATTGTGGAACTCCAAACCAAGTTGCTGTCTGAACTGCTTGAATTTGATGAATCTGAGGTTCTTGGTGAATATATCTGTGGGGTTGTCATTCCCTGGGAGATAAAACAGACTTACTTGTTTAAAGGTCATCATGGCATCGCGTACGAAATGGTATTTGATCATGATGTGTTTGGAGTGTTTTTTGGTGACAGGGTTTTTTGCTATGAAAAGTGACCCTTGATTGTCACCACAGATGGGAATTGGTTGGAGATTATATCCAAGTTCCTCAAACATCTGTTTGATCCATATGACCTGGCGAGAACAGTCACTCAAAGCCATGTATTCTGCCTCAGTAGAGGACAGAGCAGTGGTTTTTTGTAAGTGTGAGTTCCACAAAAACACACCATTCACTAATTTCAGGTAGTAGCCTGTTTGTAAGTGACCAGTAATTTTGTCTTGACCCCAGTCAGAGTCAGTGCAGGCAATGATGCCTTTGCCAGAGTTTCCATCATATGTTAGTGAGTAATCACTGGTGCCAAGGAGGTATCGGCAGATGTACAGAGCCTTCTTGAGATGCTCTCTTGATGGGTTGGCAGATTGGCATGCTAACTGAGTTACAGCATAAGAGATATTGGGCCATGTGCCAATCATAAGATATAATAACAAGCCAATTACTATCTGGAAGCATGTTCACAATTCCTGATCGACAGGGGCTTCATTCTTCACTGGGTAATATTCCTGTGGGAGTGGTGTGCAGGCAGGCTTTGTGTTGATCATTCCACAGTGCTCGAGCACTTTATCAAGGTAATTCTGCTGGTCAATTGAAATGTGGTGACCTTCTCGATGTATGTTTATTTGGAGGAATTCATGGAGTTCCCCAAGATCTTGACATTCCCACTTTTTCATAAAAGTGGCCTTTAGTTTTTCTACTAGACTCTTTGAGGGACTGCAAAAAATTGTGTCATCGACATATATGATTGTGAGTACAAAGTCTTTTCCTCGCTTGTACACAAATAATCCAGCATCAGATTTGAGCTGTTTGAATCCTAACTCTGTCATAGATTTGTCCAGAGTGCGCCACCAAGTGAGTCCAGCCTGTTTAAGACCGTAGATGGTGCATAGGAGTTTGAATGCCTTGCCTTTGAGATGGGAAGGCACAAACCCTTCTGGAAACTCCATATAGAGCTCTTCTTCCAGAACACCATATAGATAGGTGCTGCAGATGTCTAGTCCTGATAAGTGCCACTTGTTCAAAGCAGCTAAGGTGAGAATACATTGCACAGTTTCAAATCACACTATAGGCAAGAATATTTGGTCAAAGTCTATTCCTTCAACCTGTGAGAAGTCTTTTGCCACTAGGCATGCATGCTTCCAGCCGTCAGATTTGACATCAAAGACCCATCAATTTTTTATAACCTTTCAGTTACTGGGGCAATCAATAACTTCCCATACCTTGCATTCTTTGAGCATGGTTAACTCAGTGTCACAGGCTTTCACCACTCAGATTGCTCTGTAGTGGGTAATTTATTTATGTCCTTGAAGGACCATTCCCGATAATTGGGAGTATTGGAAGATTGCACGTGTGGGATCATGTGCTGACACAAGAAAATGAGGAGTACATCTCCCCCTTCACTGGTGAGTCTTTTGACATCCTTCTCAGAAGGAGTAGGGGATGGAGGAAGAGCACCAGGGATATCTGGCATGTCAGGCATTTGTAGTGGAGCATCATCAATGAGTCGCTCCCAGGTGGAAGCCTTCTCAATATCCTTTATCTGTTTCACAGGGTCTCAGCATTCACCATAAATATTGCCGGGCCTGGTGGCTGGCTGGCGAATTCACTCAGACTTGTGAGGAATCGCAGGGGGCCTGGTGGGCAGTGGGCACAGAGCACAAGGAGGTGTGGCCGGGGGTGGAGGGGGTGTAGGGTCCTGCACCAGCAACTCAGGTCGCACAGGTTCAGGCAGATGTGCATGTGGAATATGACCATCATCAGAATCAGTGTTATCAGAAGGATTAGAAGGGTGATCATCCAAAGTGTGAGGTTGGTGTGGATGGTGGCTAACTGGTTTGTGTGGCCTAGCCCCTGAGCATCTGGGGAATAGGTTCTCATCAAAGACGGCATGTGCAGAAGTGTGGAGCAAGTTATTCAGTCGCATAAACACATAATTAAATTCACTTCCAGTGGCAATACCTAGATAAATCATTAACTGTGATTTGGATTGCAGTTTCCCTCCATGAGTTTCATCAGGGAGGTGTACATAGGCACTACATCCAAAGACTTGAAGGTGTGAAATGGAAGGCTTCTTCCCCTGGAGTAACTCTCGGGGGGTTTTCCATTGTAGCCAATTCATGGGCGTTATATTATAAACATGTACCGCATGCAGTAAGGTGAATTCCCAGTAGGAATCAGGTAAACAAGCATGAAGACACATAGCCTGTGCCTTATCCATTAGGGTACAGATTAACCTTTCAGCGTGGCTGTTCTGTTGGTGCACGTATGGTGCAGACTGATGAATATGAATACCATTGTTGCGCAGATAATCAATGAAAGCCTTTGAGGTAAATTTCCTGCCAGCATCAGATTTAAACCCTTTTATATTGGTGTTATACTGAGTGCAGACATATGAGAAGAACTGTTTTGTGGCTTTCAAAGCCTGATCTTTAGATCGCAAACATGTGACCCATGTCATGGATGTATAATCATCATAGTAGATGATGGCATATTTGTATTTATGGTACAATTCCATCTCAAAAGACTTGAGATCTGAATAAATCAGCTCAAATGGCACAGTTGTCCTTCACTTAGTATGAGGGAACGTTCTGTTGGGTCGTTTGCCTAGCTGGCAGCCTGGACAGATCTTATCCTGTGTGGGGATTTTCATATCTGGAAAGTCCTTTAGGTGTTTTCACACAGCTTTAAGGACATCCTTAGAAGAGTGTCCTAGGCGGCGATGTAGTATGTAATTCATAGTCCACAGAGGCCATGGACTTATTGGCATGTGGGTGAATAGGAGTGGCATGTATCCAGAACATAGTGTTTGGTCCATGTGAATGAAAGGACAATACAGTCCATTTGGCCCACTTATCATAAAAATCAATGTGGCCTGGGCTAACATTGATGGTGAGGCAATGATCTTTTAATAATGTGTCCATTGAAATGAGCTGAAGGTTGCATTGTGGCATGTACACTACCAGCAATAATCGCACAGTAGCTCCGTTATACTTGAGTAGGACTATCCCTTCACCTAAGATGGGTGCCTTGCCACTTGCGGTTTGCGAGTAGTGAGGGGTAGAGTATTGTTGGTACTCAACAAAATCATTCTTGTTGTGGGTGAAATGGGCTGAAGCTTCAGAATCAAGGAGTCACATATGATCTGGGTTTCTGAAATCATGGGCGCACTCTTTGCCTTTGCTTGATGACTTATTACAATTATCACACATAGCAAAAGGCAGTGCAAGTAGATTAGTCCATTCGCTATCTACTGCAGACAAACACATGTATACATATGATGCTGTTTTGTGGCATATATTGCACATCAATGTTTGAGTAGAAAGAGTAAGAAATGACTGACTATTCTTCGTCAAACCCGAAGTCAGAGGGGTCCCCCAAGAACCAATCCTTATCCTCATATCTGCCATTAAGGTCAAAGTATTGATTTAGGTACTCATCTGTGTACCCCTTCCCCATTGACACAGTATCTTCCTCATCCACATCCATGATGGCGGCAGTGGGGATGAGGGTATGGTCCAGGTGCTCCTCTAGGGTGTGCTGGCTGTAATTGGAGATCGACAGTGGCGCCAGGGAAGGAGAATGGTGCCTGGGGAAGTTGACAGGCAGCAGAGGGAGATGGCTGGACTCAAAAGTCTGAATGGATTACCTGGTGGCAATGGGTTCCAGGGTCCAAATGATTTGAGGTGTTGGAGTCACCTTGAGTCAGTGAGCAAGACTTATAGTCTGCTTAGTTTGAGGGAAGGCAGGGGGACCATAGCTGGTGGCCCCAGTGGTGTGTGTGAGAGTGCAAAGATCCTCGACTGGATATGACATGGCAGGGGGCACAGGCGAGATGATGGTGGAAGAAAACATGAAGAAGGCAGAGGCAGAAGTGTTATTTGAGTTGTTCTTCAGCTTCTTCTGCCAGTTGTCCTGCTTCTTCTAACTCTCCTTAGAGCACTTACCATGACAGTTGCGCTTACCCTGCCCTTGGCCCTGCTACTGCTGGCCACTCGTCGAACCTTGAAGTTGCTGCTGCTGTTGGAATTGGGGATTGTTCCCTTTCCGCTTGACAGCAGAAATCTTGTGGGCTTGCACCCCAACAGGCTGCTTCCCTTTCCTCGTCGAGTGTTGCTGCCAGGCAGCAGTGATGGCCTTCTCCAGGTTGGCAAGATCAGGGACCTTATCGGTCTCCTTACCTGTAAGCTCCATCAACTTCTGGTTCATGATCATTGTCATGACACTGGCATACTGAGGTGCCTTGGCGAGCACCATCATCAGCTGAATCTTCGCATCAACCAGATACTGTAGCTCTACAAGCTGTGCAAGGTGAGCATTTATCTTGGTGAAGACAGGAGCAGGATGGAAGGCCTCAGGGATGACAATGTCAAGGAGAGATGTGAATTCTGCAAATGTGGAAGCGAGGGATGGGGTGGAGTAGGACTTTTCCAGGGTGTCCCAGAGTTCACAAGTGAGGGTATAATTGTGATAATTCACAGAGATGTGGGACTCAACCTTGAGCATAATGAGGCCAAGGGCCTTGTTGTCGTTGTCCTCCCAATCCTGAATCTCCTTGGTGTGGTCGACCTTGATCTTTGTCTTGGCTTCATCCTCGTATTTGTGCACAGGGCAGGCACGACTAACAAAATACCTGCTTTCAAGGTTCCAGCTCTTCCAGAACACTCAGGATGAAAGCCTTCCATTCCAGAACCACTTCTGGAATTTTCCCATGCTCTTCTGGACTCAGAACCACTGGAACCACTTCCAGAATTGCTTCCCACTCTTCCATGTTGAATGATACTTCACTATATGTAGTAATAAGTTCATATACTTCTTGTATTTAAGTACAGACTCAGCTGTGCTGAGTTAGAATTGAATCTCTCACTCGAACTGCTACCATAAGTAAACCCCATCAACCCAAGGTATGTGACCTGTGCAAACTCTGTCAATACATGTCTGGTTTCAACAGGTTATGAGCCCTGCTCGTGCTTAGCACAGTGCTCAACCTTACGGTTGATTGTGCGTCTTTACACCACAACCTTACACACTTCTGAGCATTTTACGCCAGAGTGGTTCGAACATAGACACGTCAGTGCATTTTCACGCCTGACCTCTGTGATGTGCCTCTCAGCGCTCCAGTGACAGTGTCACCTGGATTTTCCAGGGGGAGACTATGTCACTCTGGTGACTTGGCTCTGAAAAAGCATTCAGGAATGAGTGACTGTTTTTCGCCCCCATTTTCTGTTGACAATGGTAAAGTACTGACATGCTATCAACCCAAGATCTTCTATTACCAAGATGTCCTCCGACTCGTACAACTCAGTCCCTCAACTCAACGGTACCAACTACCAATGTTGGGCAATTGAGATGTCAAACTACCTTCGGTCCAAAGGCCTCTGGACTTCAATGTGTTGCCCGTGCCCAGAGCACGAGTACGAAGGGGAGTCTAGCAAGATCAAGGTCGATCGCACCAAGAAGATTGAGGCATGGGAGGACAACAATGACAAGGCCCTCGGGCTAATCATGTTGAAGGTGGAGTCTCACATCGCAGCTAACTACCGCTCCATAGAGACTGCACGGAAACTTTGGGACAGGCTCAAGTCTGCCTACTCGACCCCCTCCATCTCCTCCGCCTTCTCAGAGTTCAAGGCCCTCCTCGACATCATCATTCCGGAATCCTCTCACCCCGCTCCCACTTTCGCCAAAATCAATGCGCACCTCACTCGCCTTAATGAGCTTGAGTACCCAGTCAGCGCAAAGATCCAGCTCATGCTGGTACTGGCCAAGGCCCCCACCTACGCCAACGTTTTGACCACAATGCTCAACTAGAGCTCCCTCGAGACAAAGGACAAAGACGGCAATGAGCTCAAGACTCCAGTGGTCTCTGAGCTGGAGAAAATCGTCACTGCGGCCTGGCAACACCAGGCAACCAGGAAGGGGAAACAGCCTGCTGGGGCGCAAGCCCACAAGATATCTGCTGTTAAGTGGAAAGGAGCTGACCCCCAGTTCCAGCAGCAGCAGCAGGGGCAGTCAAGTGGCCAGCAGCAACAGGGCCAAGGCAAGGGGAAGCACAACCATCGAGGTAAGCACTCTCAAGCGGGGCAGGAGAAACAGGAGAATCGGCAGAAGAAGCCGAAGAACAATGCGAATGACGCATCTCCTTCCACCTCCGCCTCCTTCACCTTCAACGCTGCCGCCATTGCTTCACCTCCTCCTCCTCCTATGACTTCATACTCCATTGAAGATCCTTGCACTCTCACACATACTCCCGGGGCCACCGCTTACGGCCCCCCCACCTTTCCTCAAACTCAGCAGACAATTAGTCTCACTCACTGTCTGGAGGTGACTCCCACACCCCAGACCATCCGCAACCTCGAGCCAATTGCGACTCGTCATCCAATTCTGGACTTTCAGTCTGGACATCTCCCACCGCCACCTGTCAACTTTGTCAGGCATCATTCACCTTCTCCGGCGCCACCGCCAATCTCTGAATATGGTCAGTGCACTCTCCAGGAGCGCCTGGACCCCACCCTCGTCCCTTCCGCCTCCATTATGGATGTGGACGAAGAAGATGTCGTGTTGATGGGTGATGAGGGACAAGACGAGTTCCTCGATCATTACTTCGACCTTAACGGTGGTCAGGATGAGGATGACTGGTTCTTGGGCGAGGCGGACGAGTTTGGCTTCTTTGAGGAATGGTCAGTCCCCTCTAACTCTCCCTACTCAGACGCTGATGAGTGATCTTCGCCGCAGAATAATGTATTTTATACTTTTTTGTCTGTAGTAGATAGTGAGAAATGCGTTTCACAATCTACACTGCCTTCCTTCTCTTTGTGTGATAATTGTAATAAGTCATCAAGAAAAGGTAAAGAGCGTGCCATAGAAGATCATATGATCCCTGACAACATGTGGTTACTGGACTCAGGAGCTTCAGCTCATTTTACCTTCAATCTTAAGGACTTCATGGAGTACCAGTCATACATCACACCACAGTACACCCAAACAGCAAACGGAAAAGCCCACATCTTAGGAGAAGGGACAGTTATTGTCGAATTCAATGGCAGCACTGTGCGACTATTGCCAGTTATTTATATGCCTAATTGCAACTTGCGACTTATATCGATGGGCACCCTACTCAAAGATCGTTGTCTCACCATCAACGCTGGCCCTGGCCATGTTGACTTCTTTGACAAATGTGCAAAAAGAACACTCCTCTCGTTCCACTCACATGGAGCTGATACAATGTTCTGGATGCGCGCACCTGCTGTCCACCCACATGCCAATATTTCAATGGCTTCAGTGGACTATGATCTATTACATCGCCGCCTGGGACACCCCTCTAAGGATGTACTCAAAGCTGTGCGAAAGCATCTTAGGGATTTCCCGGATGTGAAGACACCATCTCACGATAAGATCTGCCCTGGCTGCCAATTGGGCAAGCAACCCAACCGGTCGTTCCCTCATACTGAGCGCAGAGCATTCGTGCTGTTTGAGTTGATTCACTCAGACCTCAAGTCATTTGAGGTGGAATTGTACCACAAGTTTAAATATGCCATTGTTTTCTACGATGATTATACATCCATGGCATGGGTCTCTTGCTTGCAATCCAAGGATCAGGCTTTGAAAACCACAAAGCAGTTCTTTTCGTACATCCGCACCCAATTCAACGCCAATATAAAGGCTTTAAGTCAGACGCTGGTGGGGAATTCACCTCCAAGGCGTTCACTGACTACTTGCAGGACAACGGTATTCATATCCATCAGTCCACCCCTTACGCACACCAGCAGAATGGTCGTGCTGAGCAGTTAATTCGCACCCTTATGGATAAGGCACAAGCAATGTGTCTTCACACTTGCCTACCTGATTCCTATTGGGAGTTCGCTATACTTCATGCGGTGCATGTGTATAATATCACACCCATGAATTGCTTGCAGTGGAGAACCCCCCATGAAATGCTTCAGGGGGAGAGACCATCTGCTTCTCACCTCCGTGTCTTCGGATGTGGTGCCTATGTGCATCTGCCAGATGAGACTCGGAAAGGTAAGCTGCAGCCTAAATCACAGCTAATGATTTACCTTGGTGGCTCTGCTGGGAGTGACACCAACTACCTCTTCATGCACCCTAACAACGTGCTTCATACTTCTGCGCACGCGATATTTGATGAGCACCTTTTCCCAAGGGGCTCAGGGGCTCGGCCTCATAAGCCAGTAAGTCATGCCCCTCGCAAATCACACACACCGGAAGATCACTCTTTCGTGCCCTCCGACGGTTCTGATTCCGAGGATGGCCGTGGACCCTCTTCTGTCCCTGTGCGACCTGAGTCGCCGGAATGGGAACTTACGCCACCGCCTCCTCCCGCTACACCTCCTCACGCACCACGGCCACCACCTGCCGGGTCTCCCGCCCTACCACGTAAGTTGGAGTGCATACG